>DF359985.1:28721-67816 GCA_000787875.1 Solanum virginianum | reverse complement strand
ATTTATTTATATTTAGTATTATAATTTATATACTATATAAGAAATGTGAAGAACAAGGAGGTATTCCGTCAACTTTCTATTTAATGGTGTTTATTATAGAAAAACTTCACAAAATAAAAGATGAAATTATTTATTTTTAATGAATTCAATTCAAATTATTTATCTTTAATAGATTTACGATTCAAATTACTTATCTTCTTAGCTTATCTTTTTTTTAAATTTCATTTACAATGATATGATAACGTCAACATGATATCAGCAATACTCTTGTAATAGTACAATGGTATATATATATATATATCTACTATACTGATATCGTATAGAATGAGTTCAATCCTTGTGATATATTGATATTCTATTAGTATCATATAGGATTATATTTTTTCTTTTTTAAGAAATAATTTAAAAAATTATTAAACTTTAAATTAGTAGAGAACATATTTGTTGCGATAAGTTGTCGGTATATTGATATTATACTAGTATCATATCGGATTGAAGTTTGATTGTTTGTGATATTTCATTTGTATATTGATACCCTCTTGATACCATATAATTTTGAACTCTTCTTTTAAGAAATAGAACGACTAAGAGAAAATTATTAAAATTACAAAATTATTTATTAAACTCCTAAATTAATAGAAAATGTATTCCTGTGATACACCGTCGATATAATGATATTCTATCGATATTATACAATTTGAGCTTTTTTTAAAATAAATAAAATAATTAAGAGAAAATTAGTAAAATCACAAAATTATTTATTAAATTTTAAATTAGTAGAAAATATATTCTTTGTGATATTCTGTCGACATTGATACCATATCGATAGCATGAAGGATTGAGTTTAATCAATTGGATATGAATATAAATAGCTTGCTTCAAAAGGGTATACGTTTAGTTTTTTTTTAAAAAAAAAACAAACAAATTAGCTATACTTATATCAAAATTGATATACTTATTTCATTTATCAAAAGCACATCACACCAACCTTCAAAAATATCATTTTTATTATAAATAGATAATGTTATATTGTAAACGTTCTAATAAGAAAAGATTTTTAGCTCAAAGTAACAATGCTAAATTGGTCATTTGATCAAGAAATGCATGTTCAATATGACGGGATTATCCATACTATGTGAGAGGTTTATATTAAATAATTGTACAACTAAAAATTATTTTTTAAAAAAATATTATTTTCTTTTAACTCTTTATTTGGAAAGAAGATGCTAACCTAAGTTCATCAAATTCTCTTGATACATCTAAGAAATTTTTTTCTTTAACCAAAATAAAAGAAATGATTCTCTATAATTATAATAACACACTTCACAATTAAATATATAATAGATAGTATTGCGATTATAAGTAATAACTAAAACAGAGCTCTATTTCTACAAAGAATCAGAAATTTATTTGTTAATTTAGTATAAACATTTAATGAAAATATTATTTTTTCGCCTTTCCCACTTAAATTCATTAAATCATAAAATATATTGTATATTAAAATAAAGGAAAGTGAAAATTCAAAGTAAAATTTGGTAAAAGATTTATGAGTTTTAAAAAAAAAAATTAAGAGTCAAAAGTACATTCACGAAACTCCTATTGTAATGCTAAATAATTTTTTTGAACTTTTAAAAAACTTTAGTTGTTTCTTCTTTCGTTCGAAGTAAAATTCAATTATTCAAAAGAATTTCAAAAGAAATCTTGACAAAAAATTTTGAAAAAGTTAAACAAACATAATTTTTATATTGTCCAAGCATTTTGTAAATAATTTTACTTTTTTTAATGAAAAGCAGCTCTATTTATTTAACTTACAAATAAAAATCAATCTCAAAAGAATTTTAATTAAACATAACCACCCCCAATTCCCCAACAAAAAAAAAAAATGAAGAAGCACCACCTTATTTCTTTTTCTTTGATTGAAAAAACAAAGAAAAGAAATTGCACAAAAGGGACGCTAGAAAACAAGGAGAAGCGGGTACATAAGTGACCCGACAAATCCAATTTGGTATCATTCTTCAACTTTCCATCTTGTCATGCACCTTTCATAAAACTAGATCAATTTCATCAAAGAACCAAAAGGGGCGATTCAACTCTTCCTACAACATTGTTGCAAAGAACTAAAGCTTCAATTTTTTATTCAAATTCCATAATCATACTCAGTGGGTTTGCAATTTCATGTATTATTTAGTTCCAGTTGAGAGTAGCTGCTAAGGGCTAGACCAAGAAAAAGATGTATCAATGGAGGAAGTTTGAATTCTTTGAGGAGAAATTTTCTGGGAAAGTTCCAGATGATGTAGTCGGCAAGATCCAATGTTGTTCCAGTGGTAGAGGAAGGATTGTCTTGGGTTGTGATGACGGCACCGCTTCGTTATTGGATCGAGGATTGAAGTTCAATTATGGTTTCCAAGCTCATTCTTCCTCTGTCCTCTTCCTCCAACAGCTCAAGGTATAAATAATTTTTAATTCAAGTTTCTCCTTAGTTATTTAGTAAATCAGTTTCAATTTGTTTGGCATAGTTTGAGTCGAATTGAAGTTTAAGAAAGGAATGAAGACTTCTAAAGCTATTCATTTGAACATGCCATAACTTTTGTGTGGTCATAAGACCTTTGAAAATTGTGATCTTAAACATACCATAACATTTGTGTGACTATAAAAGCTTCTCACTGAGGAAATATAGAGAAGTTTCATCATTTTTAAAGTGGAGTTATAGGGAGATAGTGCAAAACAAAGTGGAACAGAGGGAGTACAATGCAGACTTAATTAAGAACAGAAAACAATGGAAGAAAGGATTGAGTGTTTAGTCTTTGCTGTTACATATGTGTTGGGTGGTGTTTGTCAGGAGTATTTGTCTTAGTACACAGGTTTTGTAGTGTTGCAATGACATGGGTCCAAAGTAGAGGGGAATGGATATAGAAGATCCATAAAACGGGTCCTGACAGGTTTGGTATTCAGGCAAAGCTGATAGATTATTGATTGCTTTGATTCTGCCTGTTGAAAAGTTCTCACAACCCTGGAAAATTTATGTAGACAGTTGATCAATTGTGTTTTGACTCTGTGGAATTCAACTCTGAACTTGGGTTTGAGGAAATGCGGATAAAAAATTGTTTTGGTTGAGTATTTTGTTTTAGTTAACTGGAGTTTTTGTCATTCATGGAGGTTTCCTTGTGTTTGGGAGCTGAAGATATCATGTAACATTTAAAGTATGAAAAGATGTGAAGTTGAAGTAGCAACTTTTAACTCGCTAGGAAGTCTTACAACAATTTTGTTTTAATTCAGTTGTTTAATGAGTTCGATGAGCGGTTGCATTGATAGTATTGTTTATCTGTTATCTTGTTATTGACAACAATATAGTTTTTGTGGAAGAACACCTGATGCACGTGCCTCCACAGAACTATACTCTTTTTTTTTATTTGCTTTATCTGTGTTGTGATATCTCGTGTTTAGATTATGATGAACAGAATTTGGGTTAAAACCCAGAAAGTAATAAATCATGAGATGTGCTTATTTAAAGTTGATAATGCAGAATGCACTGACTTTAGCTTTCCTCTTTCTCTGTTAACTAGCAAAGGAACTTCTTAGTAACCGTTGGAGAAGATGAGCAAATGGCTTCCCAGCCCCCAGCTGTTTGTCTTAAAATTTTTGATCTTGATAAGATGGAGCCCGAAGGAACAAGTACATCAAGTCCAGACTGTATTCAGATACTGCGGATATTTACCAACCAGTTCCCTGAAGCAAAGGTGTATATTAGTATTTATGAAGTTTCTCTTTCTTATCTACTTGTGTACCTTTGCTTTTATGGCATATCATGCAAGTACAAAACATATAGTTTCTTCTTTCTTTTATTGCATATCATTTGATTATGTAATGGAAGTACAAAAATATAACTGCAGATCACGTCGTTTCTGGTTTTGGAAGAGGCTCCGCCATTATTACTCATAGTTATAGGGCTGGACAATGGTTCCATCTATTGCATTCAAGGAGATATAGCCCGTGAACGCATCAAGCGCTTTAAGCTTCAGGTGGATAATCATTCAGACAAAAGTCATTCCTCCATCACGGGTCTGGGGTTCAGAGTGGATGGCCAGGTGCTTCAGCTGTTTGCTGTTACTCCAAATTCCGTGAGCTTGTTCAACATGCATACTCAAGCACCTACCCGGCAGACTCTTGATCAGATTGGATCTAGCGTAACTAGTGTTGCAATGACTGATCGATCGGTGTGTGCTAATTGAAGTGTTATTTATTATCTTCTTTGCTTCTTGTGAGAATTTCATTTTTTAGAGTCATTGATATTATCCTCAATTCCTCTTATAGGAATTCATTATTGGTCGGCCCGAGGCGATATATTTCTATGAAGTTGATGGTCGTGGTCCTTGTTGGGCCTTCGAAGGTGAGAAGAAATTCCTTGGGTGGTTTCGTGGATACCTGTTATGTGTTTTTGCAGATCAAAGAACTGGAAAGAACACTTTCAATGTTTATGATCTGAAAAACCGGTTAATTGCCCACAGTATAGTGGTAAATGAAGTCTCTCAGATGCTTTGTGAATGGGGTAACATAATACTTATTTTAGAGGACAAATCAACTTTATGCATTGGGGAGAAAGATATGGAGAGCAAATTGGATATGCTTTTCAAGAAGAACCTTTATACAGTTGCTATAAATCTCGTCCAAAGCCAGCAAGCTGATGCCGCTGCAACTGCTGAAGTGCTGAGGAAATATGGTGATCACTTGTACAGTAAACAAGACTTTGATGAGGCTATGGCTCAGTATATACACACCATTGGGCATTTAGAACCTTCATATGTCATTCAAAAATTTTTGGATGCACAGAGAATCCATAATCTCACCAATTACTTGGAAAAGTTGCACGAGAAGGGGCTTGCCTCAAAAGATCATACCACTCTTTTATTAAATTGTTACACCAAATTAAAAGATGTTGAGAAGCTAAATGAGTTCATCAAAAGTGAGGATGGGGTTGGGGAACAAAAGTTTGATGTTGAAACTGCAATAAGGGTATGCAGAACTGCCAATTATCATGAGCATGCCATGTCTGTTGCTAAGAAAGCTGGGAGGCATGAATGGTACCTTAAAATTTTACTTGAAGATCTAGGCAGATATGAAGAGGCTTTACAATATATCAGCAGCCTTGAGTTGAGTCAAGCTGGGGTGACTGTGAAAGAGTATGGCAAAATTCTTATTGAGCATAAACCAGTTGAAACAGTTGATATACTCATGAGGCTATGCACAGATGAATCCGAACTACCCAAGAAGGGTGCATCAAGTGATGCTTTTATTTCCATGTTGCCTTCTCCTATTGATTTTCTCAACATTTTTGTCCATTATCCTCATGCACTTTTGGAGTTCCTTGAAAAATATACCAGCAAAGTGAAAGATTCATCTGCTCAAGTGGAAATTCATAACACACTCGTGGAATTGTACTTGTCTCATGACCTGGATTTCCCATCACTTTCACAATCCAATATAGATGAAAGTGGAAATGATCTAGCAGATAAATCTTTAAAATCAGTATCTAATGGGAAGGCGATATCAAACAAGAAAGATGTAAATGATGAGAAAAGTCGTCAAGAGCGACGTCAGAAGGGGCTGACCTTGCTTAAGAGTGCATGGCCTTCTGAACTTGAACAACCACTATATGATGTTGATCTTGCCATAATTTTATGCGAGATGAATGACTTTAAAGAAGGATTATTGTTTCTTTATGAAAAGATGAAACTTTTCAAAGAAGTTATTGCATGCTATATGCAGGTACATGATCATGAAGGTTTAATTGCATGCTGCAAGAGATTGGGTGATTCGGGTAAGGGGGGTGACCCTTCTCTGTGGGTAGATTTGTTGAAGTATTTTGGTGAACTTGGAGAAGACTGCTCAAAAGAAGTCAAAGAAATCTTGACTTATATTGAGAGGGATGATATCTTGCCTCCTATAGTGGTTGTTCAGACACTTGACCAAAAACCCATGCCTCACTCTCTCTGTTATCAAAGATTACATAGCTCGAAAGTTAGAACATGAGTCCCAGCTGATTGAAGAAGACCGCAGAGCTACGGAAAAGTATCAGGTTGGTACTTGTCTGTTCGAATTCCATTTTAAGTTTCTGTATGTTTACATTTCGAGATACCTGTAATGTGTACACTGAGTTACCTCCTTCAGTCAATTACTTAATGGAGTTAAAAGTGAATTACATTGCAGTGACATAACTACAAGGAGGGTAGGTTTTTTTTTTTTTTTTTGAATTATACAAAGTTAAAAGGAAAGGGAAATTGAAAGTGTAATCTAGCTAAGGAAGAAGAAAACTAACATATTCTTCATTGATGTCCTCCGCGAAATGGCAATTCCATTACATATAGGAGGACTTAACTAAAGCAATTGAATGCACTAATGTACTACTCTCCAAGCATTCTGTACAACCCCCACAGCTGCTCTATTTCTAACTCGTATCAGTACTCCCTCCTTCAAAACTTCGTGACTCAAGGAAGTAACCTAACAAACATGAGCATAAATGACGACAATCACCTGGATCAAATGGAAATCGTAAACAATCATCAGATATAAGAGCTCTTATCTCAACTTGGTCAACAATGTCAATAACTTCTTGTATACAAGAACCATTCATTAATGCTTCCCAGGTTATTGTTGTCAGTTCAAAATAGCGGGCTTGTAAAATATTCCTCTGGCCCTACTACTCCAGATGATGGAAAATTAGAGAAACCAGTAGGGAACTCTGATGGCTGGTATGCATACTGCGGATATGTTTGATTCTGATTATACCCACAATAATAACCTCTGTTGCCAAAATCTTCGTGGAACACCTCAGGATTCAAAGTAATGGTACACATGTGGAGTAATTTCATACCCACTTGATTTCCCTAACTTCCTATTCTTGAGATATGGTAAATGTTTGCAGAACTAGGATCCCGTGAGTAAAACTTAGCAACATTGTCGTTTTCTGATTTAGTGGAAGCAACTGATTCATCTAAATTCATGGACTTCCAAGTACAAGTTACGCAACCACAATCAACAATTAAGAAACCTTGACAATTTAAATACTTTTGCGGTACTTGAATTGCAATAACCTTAACACTTTCTGGCACATGTATACCTTCAGGTCCCTTCATTACAGTAGTTGCAACAACAGCTAAAGGTGAAACAATATCGACCTCTGGCAATAATTTTTCAGGAAATGATTCTGATTTTCCACTATCTCACCCTTCCTTTGATCTTTTCTTTACTCTAGAATTTAGCATATCAGTAAAGAACCTGTACATCAATTGTGCCAATCACCACGTGAGAAAGTTTCGTAAATTAGATAATCATCTTCAACAACTTGGAAATTCATGTCGCAATTTCCTACCTCTTCACTAGTTAATACCATACTTTCAAAAACCATGTTCTTCGAGGGCCAGATTGGAGCTACTATTGGCTGCTCATCATATAGAACCTCAGTCTCGTGGCCAAAAGAAATCACATAATGAGGAAAATAAGATTCTAGCTAAACACAATTTTGTGAAATTCCAGATGCTTGAGAAAGCAAATCTACGATGCTTTCATCAGTTATTAGAGAGCCTTCATTTCCTTCCCCTATTTGATAAGCATGGACTTCCAGATCCAAATTCATAGGGCTTAATATTATCTTTGTTTGCAATAGTAATTCTGAGATTAAGAGTTTCGAGATCATAAACCTCGCCAGAATATAAGCAGTCAATCACAAATCCAAAAGTGAAAGGAGGGGAAGTCACCTCACAATCATAACAGAAGGCACTGATACTGCTAGAATTTTTGGATCCACTTGATAAATCAAAGTCGTCATCGAATGGCAGACTCTGCATTATTTCTGATTGTTTTCAAGAAGTGGAAATCCCTTTTCTTTCAGTGGCTCAGCTACATCTAATATATACCTCTTCAACATAACATCCAGAATTCTAAATGACAACCTTGAAATGGTCAACTTCTCTTCAACATGCTCCAATTTTGTCTCCTTCGATAAGAATTTTTCAATTGTAATATTACTGAAATTAGCTGCAACAAAAGCAATACATTCTGAATTGGTAACTTCATCTCATATGCACTACTCTCCTTGCTTTTGCTTCTGTTGCTAATTGTCCACCTCAGTTGTCATGTCATCGAACAATTTGTGCGCATATTTTTGAAGACTTGTTTTCCCATAAACAGCTAGTCCTAAAGCTTCTTTGTGTTGTTCTAATAGAGTAGAAACTAGTATAGTGCCTTCCGTAGAAGCTGGACTTTCCCCAATTGAGCCTCCATTGGAGATAACAAAATAGATTCACTTGATATCATACGAATATTATCCCTCTGCCTCCAATTCCCTTCATCCGTGGAGAAGGAGAATTTAAATGGGTCATTAGGAGGAGCTGTGGTGTGGCCATAAGCAGCAATTGCATAAAACATCTTGTGGGCGTGTTGTCTGCTAGCATTTTTTTAATGCACATCAAAGACTGGTGTTTCCTTGAGAATTTCAATTTCTCTCGAGCCTTTTTCCTCTAATTGATTTGCATCTGATCTCCTACCTTCCATTAGGGCAGAGCTTCCTCCCATTTGCATCTCTGCTGGAGGTGGTATTGATTGCTCCACTCAATGCCACATTGACCTCCAACTGCTGCCAATTCAGTTCAGATGAAGTGAAAGAGTTGTAATATTGTCGATGAAGATAAGAATGATATTCTGAATATGGATGGAGATTATATGCAACATAGGGTCTCGGGATGGAGTGTTTACTGTAAACGCTTTTTGCATAGCCTCCAGATGATGGAAAATTAGAGAAACCAGTAGGGAACTCTGATGGCTGGTATGCATACTGCGGATATGTTTGATTCTGATTATACCCACAATAATAACCTCTATATCCTAGGTTGCTATACCCATAAGGATTTCCTCCATAACCACCATTAGAACTTGAAGGTGGGTTAGAAGTGAAATTGGAAATATAAATAGGATTTTGAAATGCCATTAACGAATACGAGGATAGATGCTCTGATACCACTAATACAATTTTGAAAGGAAACGAAAATTGAAAATGTAACCTAACTAAGGAAGTGAGGCTTGCCACTCAACCTATTCTCAAGAGAGAGCACTTTAAATATCTTGGGTCCGTTATCCAGAGTGGTGGGACATCGATGATGATGTCATGCATCACATTGGGGCAGCAAGGGTGAAATGGGGGCTTGACTCTGGAATATTGTGTGATAAGAAATTACCACCTAAACTTAAAGGTAAGTTTTATAGAATGGTGGTTAGACCGTCTCTATTATATAGGGTGGAGCACTGGCTAGTGAAAGACTCACATGCTCAGAAGATGCATGTTGCCGAGATGAGGATGTTGAATTAGATGTGTGGACATACTAGAAGTGACAAGATTAGGGATGAGGTTATTCTTGAGAAGGTGGGAGTGATCTTTGTGGCAAACAAGATGAGAGAATCGAGACTGGGATGATTTGGACATATGCAGATGAGGTACGTTGACTCCCCAATTAGGAGGTGTGAAAGGTTGGATTTAGGGGCTACGCAGAGAGGTAGGAGTAGTAAGAAAAGGTATTGGGGAGAGGTGATTAAACAGGATATGGCATAGCTTCATATTATCGAGGACATGACCTTAGATCGAAAGGAGTGGAAGTTATGTATTAGGGTAGAAGGTTAGTAGAAGTGACAGTTTTAGGTTTGTCATGGGATTAACTATGCATTTATGATTATGTTGTTACTGCCTTCGGTTGTTTTGCAATTTTTTATTTTTCTTGCATAATTGATGTTGTTTAGCCGTTATTCTATCACTATTGTTTTTCTTTTTTACTTGGGGTGGATTTGAGTCAAGAGTTTTTCAGAAACCACCTCTCTATCTCCACAAGGTAGTGCTAAGGTTTGCATACATTCTACCCTCCCTAAACCCTACTTTGTGGGATTTCACTGGGTCGGTTGTTGTAATCTAGCCAAGAAAGAAGAAAACTAACATATCCTTCATTTATGGCCTCTATGAAATGGCAATTCCATTACATGTAGGACTAAGCTAAAACAAAGAGAACTCAGGGACAAAAAGTAACTAACTTATGAGACTGAAAAGTAAAAGCTAAAATTTTATAGCTACTTCTAAATTAAAACAATTGTATGCACTAATGTACTACTCCCCAAGTATTATGTACAACCCCTTGATGCTCTATTCCTAAATTGTATCATTGAACAACGTCCCTTCAGCCATTTCCTTTATGTGTGGTAAATTATATAGCCATACCATCCATTTAACTTATCTGAGCGTTTTCATGTAGTACAGTCTGTTATTGGTATCTTCCATTCGTTGGTGAAGATAATGGTTGTTTCATATCATCCCTGTATAGTAAATATCAAAGGGACTCCCACTTCTCTGAGCTCCATCTCATTACTTTTGACATACTGGTTTGTGGCCTGAACAAAATGGATATTGTTTTTGTTCCTACTCTCTTTTGGTGAAGTCCCATTTCAAGAGTATTTTCCTGTTAAGATGGGACTTCACCAAGGTCTGTGTTGAGCCCTTTTCTGTTTGCCTTAGTAATGGATGAGGCGATGAGCTAACACGGTATATTCAAGAGGAGGTTCCTTGGTGTATGCTATTTACGGATGACATAGTATTGATTGATGAGACTCAGGATAAAGTTAATGATAGGGTTGGAGGTTTGTACTTTGGAATCCAAAGGATTTAAGCTGAGCAGGCCCAAAACAGAATACTTGGAATGCAAATTCAGTGGTGCGAGGGATGAAACAACCTTTGAAGTGAGGCTTGCCACTCAATCTATTCCCAAGAGAGATAATTTTAAATATCTTGGGTCCAGCATCTAAAGTAGTGGCGAAATTGACGATGATGTCACACATCTTATTGGGGCAGCTTGGACGAAATGGAGGCTTGCCTTTGGAGTATTATGTGATAAAAAGATACCACCTAAACTTAAAGGTAAGTTTTACTGAAGGATGGTTAGACCATCTTTATGATATGGGGTGGAGTACTAGCCAATCAAAAACTCACATGTTCAAAAGATGTAGGTTGCAGAGATGAGGATGTTGAAATGGATGTGTGGACATACTAAGGGGGATAAGATTAGGAATGAGCTCATTCGAGAGAAGTTAGGGGTGACTTTTGTAGCAGATAAAATGAGAGAAGCGAGATTGCGATGGTTTGGACATGTATAGAGAAGAAATGTTGATGCTCCTGTTAGGAGGTGCGAGAGGTTGGATTTAGGGTTACGCGGAAGGATAGAGGTAGATCAAGAAAGTATTTGTGGGAGGTGATTAGACAGAATATGATGCAACTTCATATCAACAAGGACATGACCTTAGATATAAAGAGTGGAGGTCACATATTAGGATAGAAGGTTAGACGGCTAGTAGGGGTAGGATGATATCTGGTCTTGTGTTATAGTAGGTTCGTAGAGGTAGTCGTGTCTTTATATATTGTGTTGTTATTATGTGTCATTCATTTGATTACTTTTGTCTTTACAAATTATTATTTATTTTCTATTCTAGTCGTTTAGTTTCATATCTAGTTTTCTCTGCTTTTGGAGATGATACTTTTGAGATGGGGGTCTTCGTAAGGTCTGCGTACACTTTTACCCTCCCTAGACCCTATTTGTGGGATCTTACTGGGTATGTTGTTGTTGTCTCTTTTGGCCCCATATAGAATTTCAATCTGGAATATGGTAACTGAGGAATGAGGATTCATATGGCCAATCCAAACTTATTTGGGACTGTGGTGTAGTACTTATTATAGTAGTGCTGTTTCTGTTCTTTCAATGTTTTTTTTTTTACCCAATTAATATTTCAATAGATAATGGAACAATCACATGTAACATTCCAGATTAGAAAGTCACTGTTATCATATATCAGAGTTCAAAGTTATCCTTTAGGAAACCCCACCAAAAAAAAAAAAAGTTCATAGCTATCACTGCCATCATATACCAGAGTTCAAAGTCATCCTTTTGGCAATATGTCTTGTCTACTCTCTTTTTTTCTTTTTCTTTTGAGGGAGGGAGGCAGGGGTGGACTGGAATGACAGTCTTTCATCCTGTACTATTGGCATCACGTCTACCTAAGAACTGTTGCCAGCATTCTGTTTTCACCATTGAATTAGATGCTCGACTCCTATTGCCTTCTCTTGGCTACAAGCACCCAGAACCACTACCTGAACTTTGAGCTCATTACTTTCTTACCTTTTCTGTGTCCTTTTTGAGAAAGAAATTGTCAGGTCTTTATATTCAGCTATCTCGAATTCTAATTTCATCTTCATCTGACCTTCTTATAGATCCTTAAACAAAATTGTGAAATATACTCATTTTGCAGGAAGAAACATCAACAATGAGAAGAGAGATCCAGGATTTAAGAACAAATGCTAGAATTTTTCAGCTTAGCAAATGTACTACTTGCACATTCACACTAGACCTTCCTGCTGTCCACTTCATGTGTATGCACTCATTTCATCAGCGCTGCCTTGGCGACAATGAGAAAGAGTGCCCCGAGTGTGCTCCCGAGTACAGAGCTGTTCTGGAAACAAAGAGAAGCTTGGAACAAAGTTCCAAAAACCCAGACCAGTTCTTCCAACAGGTTAAGAGCTCAAAGGATGGATTTTCTGTAATTGCCGATTATTTTGGCAAGGGGATTATCAGCAAAACGAGCAATGGACCTTCTGGAGCTATTAGATCAAACAGTGCTTCTTCTGGCAGCGACTTCTAGAATTGTAGCTGCACATTTGTTGAGTACTAAAATTCTTGAGATCTTTCCGGCCATAAGGATAGTGTATTGAACTACATGTTCAGAAGAATGACATCCTTTTTGTTTTATAAAAATTGGTATTTCTTAGGCCACTTGTTTTTTGAGGTTATTGTTGAGCAGCAGTGTTTTTTTTTTTTTTTTTAAATCAAGATGTTGTACCTTGGAATTGGACGTATTTTTAGAACTTTGTGTGAACAAAATAAAATTGTTTCCTGTGTGCAGAAGAACATCTAATTGATTTAGATAAAATTTGCTCTATAAAAAAGTGGAATTAAGGTGCACTTTTATTTTCTGCTCCCCTTTTTAAGCCTGACATCGATTACAAACGTGATTAATTTTCTAATTACCCAAATCACCTTAGGTCGTGGGTATTTTGACAACACATTATTAGTACATTAGCAGTTAATGATTTATAAATGTTATTGTCTGGTGCATCTAAGGATGAAAACTAGAGTTTATAATTACTTTATTTAATTTCTAGTCTCAATATTTTACTAAAAGCAGATTTCTGTTATAGTATTGTCAAATTTCACAAAGTGAGGTTAAATGGACAAATGCTAAAAACTCATCTTTGAATGCTGATGTGTCAGCTGTTATGCCACTAACAAAGCGGGTCATAAGGAGAAGGATAATAATTTCGGAATTAAACATAAAGTTTATTTTATGTTTAATTGATTTTCTTTTATTTTGATATAAATGATTTTGAAATTACTTAAATCATAATTATAAGTATGCAATGTGAATCAATAATTTTGAAATTACTTATATTACAATTGTGGCATTATCTCTATAACACATACACTGTAAGATAGATTATAATATCCTAACAAATCCAATGTTATTTTAAAAAATCAAAATTAATATTAAAAATAATAAATTATTCAGGTTTATCTAATGCAATACAATAATAATACCGTAAAATCAAAAACATTTTTTTTATATTGTTAGTTTAATTGAATGAATCAAACAGTGTTAATAATAAAAATATATATTCATTAATAATTAGTCACAAAAGTAAAATAAACCCACCCTAAGTAGTTGGTACAGGAGTATATAATTGAAAATACCAAATTCCAAAAATCATTTCTACTTTAGCTTAACCCTCGCTATACAAAATCAGGACAACAGAGAAGGCAAGAGAACGGCGATGGCGTTGAACGGTGGCTTGCGTTCGTGTGCATCTATTATCTCCAACACTGGTTAGATTTTTATCTATTGATGTAAAGCTTCTTTTTTTATTTTTTATGTTGCGAGTTTAGTCGTTTGAAATTGATGCATAGTTGATCGATCGGGATTTACTTTTTTGTTGATTCATTGTGATTACTGTATGTTGAAGCTGAAACGTCACCAATAGAGTCAGGATTTTGATTTCCGCTGCTGATTTAGGGATCGCTTCTTCAGATCTACACGTTTTCTGTGGTCTGCGCAATTGACATTTTGTTGGTTTGTTAGAGGAATTTTATGTGGATTTTTTTGATTTATTTGAAGTTTCGCCTCTTTGTACAGACAATATATGGTATTTAAGAGCATATGTATACATTTGCTCAGCATGATGAATAGAATATTCTTATGTTATGCATATATAAATCTAATTTTAATAATAGGATTTAGCTCAATGTTCTTAGGAATTCCTGCCCCTCCTCGTCCCTTGTTTGATTATGTCTATTGGTTAGTTATTGTTGCTACACTTACATAAAGTTGTCGTTTGAATAGTGGCGGAGCCACATAGGGATAAGGGGGTTCAACCTCCTTATACTATTTATATATGGTAAAAGTAATTTTTTATGTAAATATAATAGATATCGAACCACCTTTGGTTAGTTCGTGTGCCTACTTAAAATTTTGAACCTCGCTCTGCCACTGCTTTTGAAGTGCATCAAAAGTAGAATCTCAACTTTGTAATTAAGGGAAAAAGATTGCATATTGGGATGTAATGGTCCTGGATACGGTGGGTCAGATAGTTGAGTGATTGATATGGGTGGCAGTGTAGGCTGGGATTGTCATCCCTCAACCCGTCCTTTAAATAAAGGAGACTCTTTTTACTATTTGATAGCAATTCTGTGCCTTCGGTCTGGTGTCGCATAAAAAGATGATACTTTATCTATAATGTTGTCTATTCCTCCTGTATGATGCAAAATTGCTGGTTTTTTCACAGTGCTGCAATAAGACCTGTTCTCTTTAAAGTGATACGTTGGGCTAAAGAATGAGTACAATCTCAAGGCCATGACTTCTATTATAGAACCAAATAAATCAAGTAGGCCTACACTCCTCTAAGTTCAAACATGTGAGCCAGTTGGAGTTGGTCCAGCAAACTCAAAGACCATTTGTCAATTATTGAAAAAGATAAGAAAAAATGCACTAATCTGATGCAAACTAATTATAAAAAAACACACAAAATTCTCCACTTCCGGTGCAGCAAAATCTCAAGTACTCTTTTGGTGTTTGGACCTGCACCTCCTGAGATAGGCTTGGCATTATTAAGTTGTTTCATCTCTTTAGAACTTGTCAAGAAAATATGTTTGCTTAATAAGTTTACTCATGTCGATGACTATTATTTATCTTTAATCACGGTACTGACCTAGGATCTACATTGTGAACCTTGATGCATGAAATAGTCAAAATGATTTGATTGATCTTCTATGCATTGTTCTTTTTGTAAAACATGTGATTATAAAAAAAGAATAAAAAAAGAATGATACTGCTATCTATTGGAGATGCATTAAGGGTCATATCTTTAGGTCTATGCTAAAAATTTATATACAACCTCAAGTCTATGACTGGTAGAACAATGGATAGCAGCTTTTAACAACTCAATTATAAAATCTATCTAATTAGTTAACCTTCTAATAAGGACTCTCCCCGATAGCTCGACCCTCTCCTCCATCAGACAAGCATATTTCCATCAGTTCGACAATCTTTTCATTGGAACAGAATGCCATTTGAAAGGTTGTTTTTCTATAGCCTGTCTGAATGACTGAATTATTTATCATGTCAACTTCTTTCTTTATGCACACTTCAACATTTTTTAATGGTTACACTTCAAACATTCTTGAATTCTTGTTTTAGTTATTTATTCATGTTTGTAATTTCTGTTTCTCTCATTATTTCATTTATAATTTTGTGTTTTCATCTCATTGTTTCTTTATGATGAGTTCATTACAATCAAACTTGGATGCCATTGTTCATGCTTTGACCTGGCTAATAATTGAAATTTATTGTTTGGTCAGTGAAGAGAGAGTTCCACTCAACAGGCGTCAAGAGAATGGGAGGTCATGGACATGACGAACCATTTTACATGCATGCAAAGCACATGTACAACTTGGACAGGATGTCAAACCAGAAGCTGAAGATGACTCTTGGTGTCTGGTCTGCATTTGCCATTGGTGTTATAGTCCCAGTTTATGCTGTCGTCTTCCAGCAAAAGAAAACTGCTTCGGGCTAGATCATCATTCTATTGTGTCTCCGCCACAATAATGCTGCCCTTGGAAATTCCAGGTCTGAAGATGAACCTATTGAATCAGAAAGCATTAAATAATTTTCAGTTTTGACTTAGCTTTACCCTGGTAGTTGCTTTTCTTGTTTCTGTTTTGGACAACGTCGGTATGCCTGGTTCATTAATACTATTTTCTGAATTTATTGAAATACTGTATTGGATGAACATGTCTGGTTTAATATCCACTTTGTAATTTCTTTCTGATTGGATGTCATTATTATTTTGTGGAAAATTTTAACCTTAAGAAGAGTAACACCTAAAACACCATAATGGCGAAAACACTTGGGATTATTCGGTAGCTGGTTAGAATTATGCAAATATTAGCAATGTAGGAATTAGTCATAAAGTGAATCTATGTATTATTTTATGCAGGTATTAGTTATAGAAATTAAGACACAACGTATTTCTTACTTTAATTACCAAACCAACCTCTAATTTGAATATTTTACTTCCACTTTTGAACCACTTGACTACATGTCATTGATTTAATTGATGTAAGGTCCCAGCCAAAATAAAAGGAAAAAGTTTTACAAATGTGGCATAACTAATTCTTTCTAAATTATTTAACCACAATTTTAAGAAAAGTTAGTATAAGTAAATGGAAGTTTCCATGTATTTAACTCTCTGATCACTATCATAAGATTGCATGAGTTCATGTCTATAATATTTATGTTTGCTTCCATTTTTCTTAAGAAAAAAAATAGAAACAAATATATGAAATATTAACTATCTAAATCATGATATTTTGCGTTCGAATAATTTTCCTGGTCAGGGGATTGAGAGAAAATAATAATATTGACGTTATAAAATCCATGGTGATCAGATGATGAATAGATTTTGTCCTAAATTTCGAATTCTTTTACAAAATATTAATTAAAAAAAAATTGAATTGCTTATGATTCAATTGAATAATCATGTTGGGGAGAAAGAAAAGAAGAAGAAGAGGAAAAAGAAAAAGACACTGGCAAGCTTTACCAAAATTGAGTAAGATAAGGTCCTCTTTAAGGTTGTATTCGTTTTTTCAATTATTTTATTAAGCAATACTTAAGTCATTAATTTTTTGAAAATAATTAAATATACCTATTTTTCAAATTTTACTTATGAAAATACAAAATACACGAAATATATTATTATCGCCATCGTTGTTGATTGAGTAAGAGAAGACGGACAACAAAACAAATAAAAGAAGGAAGAGATTCCCATTTTCTTTTTGGCCTTGATGCTAGCTTGTGGTGCAAGTGGAAGAGGGATTCAATAATTGAATTTTAATTATTTTTTCCCTGAATTTTGAGGTAATCAATTTTGGTAAAGACCTCTTATTCAGTTATTCTTGCTATAGATATTAAAAAGATGACAATTTCAACCTGTTTGCGAAAGAAAAAAAAAAAAAACCATATTAGACAGATACTAAAATCAGGATAATAAAGACTATGATAAAATGATAAGTATTCTTTTATTTTTAATTAAAATTTTGAGGTCGAATTTTGATAGAAATAGCACTAAACTCTTAATGTAAAATTTTCCGGCATAAATCTCAATTAATCGGCTGTAACGGATACTCCACTTCCTAGTGGTTTGCCACATATATATAACATTAAAAAAAAAAATGCAATGATGGTGAAAAACAGAGGGAAGCAGAAATTCATTGAGAACAAGGGGAAAGGTAGTTTGAGAATAGTTTATCCTAAAATTTAAACTGGATCATTTGACTTGGATATAATTAGTTCATGACAAATGAATATAAGATCAATGATGTTTTATAGTTTTAAGGAATATACTACGTTTATCCTCTATTGCAAAACTAAAAAGAAGAAGAAAAGGAAACATAGAGAGAAAATGACAAAAATAGGTATTTATCTTTGGTGTTAGGTTCAAAATAATTTCTTAAATATTAATTGAGCAGTTTTGAATGGTTAGATTTATTTAAGCGCTCTAATTTTAATATCGAGCAAATATTTAATTATCAAACTACAAATGTTAAAAAACAAATTAACTAGGAATGTCGGAAAATTTTGTAAAATTTGAGAAATCACAACATGAAAATTTAAATAGAAGAACAACAATAACAACATATCCTGTTAAAATTTCACAAGTTGAGTCTGTAGAAGATAATATATGCAGACCTTATCACCATCTCAGAAAGATAAAGACGTCGTTTCTGGAACACTCTCAACTCAAATATCTGTGTTCCAAAAACAAAAAAAATATTAGATATAGAATGAAAAGTACTTGATAAAGTAGCAAAATGAATGACAGACAATAACAACACAATTTATAAAAATATAACTAATCATACAAATCTACTATACCACAAGACAAGATAACATCTTATCCTTATTAACCTTCTATCCTAATACACGATTTTCCATTCTTTTTTATTTAAAATTATGTCCTTAATGATGAAACTGCAGATGAAAATTTAGCTAGAAAAAATAAAAGGAAAATCCAAACAATCTTGTTCCAATCTCTTCACACTATGATGAATGACCAAATTTTCATGTGAATTTAATGATAATGCTTCTAGAATGTTGACTAAGTTATTGGTTACCACAATAACAAGAAAATCCATCACAATCTCATTTCATTGCTCTTTCAAAGTGATCACTTCATACATATCTAAAAATCATTAGGTAGGTATTTGTACAATTATAACGTTGACCGTGAGATAATTATGCTTCTCATTTTAATTAAAGTCATCCTTTGATATCAAAATTAACCTAAAACTTCTTCAAATCTGATAAAGCCAGAAAATTTTAAAAAATATTATAAATTTTAAAAAATTATCTCCCCTCTGAAATTTTAAAAATGGACGAGAGGCAAATTTACGTCCCCACAGTTAATAACATGTTCATGACTGATTAGCAATAAAAACATTTTTGTCCAACGAAAAATTTCTCTTTTTTCTAGCAAAAAGAAATCAAAAGCTGACTGTGTTAACTTCAAGTTTGATTTAAGGAATAAAATTACACATTTTGTTTAATTAAAAATTAAATATGCTTAGGGTAATAATGGAGGGATCAAAATTAGAATATAACCTGATCACTCTACTGACGCTTTTTCTTTCCGAACAATCTCAGAATGTTGCCAAGCTGCCAGAAATAAAATCACAACATCAATACGATCATTTCAACACTAAAATCACAGAAAATGGACTCAAAACCTATCTCGAAGCTAAAAAGCGGAAAAAGGTGGGACCTGCATCAGAAACTCCGAAACAATCCTAGTAGTTCAATGTGATGTATCATGTCTATAGTAGTTTTGTACATTTAACCTTCAGGTCCTGGGGAGGGTGTTTGTAGTGTTATGTATATATGTTCAGTAGCAGTTTGGTTTCATGTCATCTATTTATTAAACTATTTCTGTCATACCTTTTATTAGTTGTTTTGGGTCAGGATTAGACTTGTCTATCAGGGGGATAAGGTAGACGTCATCGTAACCTGTAAAGTTAGATCGTGACAAGTGATATCAATTTAGGAGCTAAAATTGTTATGAGGACTATATTAACCTAGTGCCAAAAATAATAGATAATTTTTTGACAATACATTTAAGTGATGTTTTAAAAGCTTAGGTGCATGATGCTCTTAGCATATTCACCCAACAAAATAGAATCTTTCCAATTCCTTGTGTCACCAATGACCATTGTCACAAGTCATCCAAAAAAAATTCTACTTATGATTTTGACACATTCAACTTAAAGAGTGTCACTAAACATGGGCCTTGATTGCACTCAACATATCATTTGTCTAATAGCATTTCACATCCTAAAAAAATTCTTGGTGACATTGGCAATATTGGGTCCTAGTGGGATTGTTTGGCTCCTCTTAATTTAATTAACATGATAATGACAATTCAAGTGCTAACATGATAATACATTTCAATCCAATAGTATAAATAGTAACATAGCAAAGAATTGTGAACCAATCAAATTAAAAAGAACAACTAGGCCATACTATTTGAATGCAAACATGTTTAGAAGTCAGTCAACTAGTGTAGTCCCTTCTGTCCAAAATAAAAATTAAATAATTTTTTTAAAAATTTGAAAAATTCATTTAGTTTGGACCATTAAAAAAGGGTGAGAAATCATTTATGGGGAATAATAAAAATAAACTACTTGATCTGTCCATTTATGTGACTCTTTTTTTTAGTCCATCTCAAAAGGATGTCATCTTACTTTAATTGGAAATAATTTAACTTTAAAATTTTTTTTTACCCTTAATGAAATGATTCTCAACCACATAGATATCTAAGAATTATTTTAGATCGCAAATTTTAAAAGTCTCTTTTTTTTTCTTAAATACTGTGTCAAATGTACAACTTGGAAGGCAAGGAAAGGAGGACCTTTTGGAGAGAAGACTTGACTCCACCAATTATCATGAACATGTTTTTAGAGGTACATTATTATATTAAGTTTTTTGTTTTGTTATTGTCCAAAATGAACTCAATCACCCTTTTGGCTACCCAAAATGCCAAAATATACCAAAAACATGGAACTATAACCGTAATATATACATAAACAAATCACGACACTTGTTGAAAAGAAACAAGTTAAAAATGGAAGGGGGCGTAAATTACAAGATGAGAATCAAATTCATACTCTTACCAATAAGATAAATTTCAGATACTCAATTTCACTCGACAAAGTAAACCTGTGAATATTGAAAAGGAGAGGTAAAAGAAGTGCAACATTTGATAGGATAAACATTTAGATGTTCATATGGATGATAATTTAC
This sequence comes from Solanum virginianum, assembly GCA_000787875.1. Taxonomy (NCBI): domain Eukaryota; kingdom Viridiplantae; phylum Streptophyta; class Magnoliopsida; order Solanales; family Solanaceae; genus Solanum; species Solanum virginianum. The sequence continues at coordinate 46,837 of DF359985.1, read as the reverse complement.
TCGCATTAGATATTTATAGTGACGAAATATGTCTTTAATTTCATCTATACAAAATACGTTTTATGCTGAAAGATTAACTTATTTAATTATGTTAAAAATTTAGCAGTTCAATAATGTGCAAATGCAACCATGCATTAGACTGCAGCTCGAATTCCTCTCCATAAAACTGTTAAAAATGAGTGAAGAAAACACTGAAAGTAATGAAACATTTACAATGACCCACAAGCAATTCTCTCCTAACTACATTTAAAAAGAAAAAAAACATCAAGAATTAATCCAAAACTAAAAGGCATCAATCTTGGGGGTTTGGTTTTTCCATCCCGTGTCTAATAATCGCATTGAAGCTTAGCTTATTTTGGATCTGTGCTGTGTGAGGCACCATTTAAAAAAATATTTTTTTTATATCAAGAACTCGAATTCGAGATACTGCCCCCACCACATCTATCAATGTTGGAGTTATGATTGGGAATCTTTGTGATTTTCATCACCACTGTCACTACCTTGTGGATGATTTTGATGATGATGTTGCTCCAAATTCATTCCCAAATCAATTCCACTACCCTTACTATTACTGCTGTTATATGCATTCATGGATGCCAGCATTCCCATATTAGTCTCTGTAACACCCAACCCCAGCTGCTGAACCGGCTGTGGCTGCTGCAAAAACATTGATCCTAGCTGAACCGGACTGAACCGGCCACCTACCGGTAACTCAAATCCACCAATTCTGGTCGATGAGGTACCTGGTAGCATCCAGAACGTGTTTCCCACGTTCCCGGCAGCTGGCGCAACGGCCCACATGGCTGGAGCTGGTATGTAGCTAGAGGTATTTGATGAACCGGGTTTTGATTCTTGATCCGGTTCGCGACCTTGAACTCCGGTTCTCTCCGGTTTAGCTGATGATGACGACGGTGAGGTTGTTGCTGCAGTTGTCTCTTCTCTGTACCTCTTTTTCATGAAATTCTCATCTGGGTCTTGCCCGAAACTGTTTCCCGGAAGCTGGTGGTGGAAACCCAGCATAGCGGTGGGGCCACCGTGGATGAAAAGCGGGGCGGATTTCGACGGCGGAGCTGAAATTGTCGTCCCGCTGCTGCGTAAAGAAACGTTAAGAGTTGAGAAATTAGCCGGAATTGTACCTGTTCCCGTTGCAGCTATAATTGACGGTTCAGCTTGTTGCAAAAGCCATTCTATGGTTTCGCCATCAGACTTATGACCCAATTCTTTGGTGAGCTGAAAAACCCTGGCGGCACATAAAGCCGGCATTCTTATGCGCCGCCCCCGACCGTCCACCTTCGTGTGACGATCTTTCGATGGCTTCTTAACAACTTTAGTAGAAATCGCATTGTTATTATTGTCGCTACTGTTGTTATTATTGTTACTGCTATTGCTGCCACCATCTTGGTTTTTGGCATGTGACTCTCTAAATTCCATTTTTGGGATTGGGTGGGTGATGGTGTGGGGTGAGGTGCCTAACTAACAAGAAAGATTTCTTGATATTTGAAGATTTTACCCAATTGGCTAGCTATTGAGTAATTGAAAACAACGAAAAAAAAAAAGTTATGGGGGGGCAAGAAATGAAGTAGCAGTGCGAAGTGTTATTGAGGGAAAAGAGAACAAGTGGAAGTAGTGGGGTTTCTCTTTTTCCTCACTTTAATTCTACTCTGTGGAATTGGGTAATGGAAGAAGAGGAAGAGTAGGTGTGGGTGCCTACCAAAAGAGAATCAATACAAGTGTAGCTGGTGAAGGAGGGGGTGTGGGGCTAAAAAGGCGAGGGTGGGGGGTCCAATTTCAAACTGAGTGGTGGGAGGGGGAGGTAGGGGACCTGTAAAGTTAAGAAGAAAGCAGTGATAATTTTTGCAGAAACTCACAAGGGAAAAAAGCCCACTCGTGGGGTCTCTTTGTTAGCATAAACTTACCTACAATTATTTTTCCTCTAACCGACGTTCCATATTTGTATAGAGGAATCCACAACTCAAATTTGGAGTAAATTCAAGTATAAAGAGGAAAAATAATAAGAGAAGCAACAAAGCCTACAAGAAAGCAATAGGAACAATATAGATGATGATACAATAACAATATATTTCGTGGAATCTACAAGTGAAGTCTTAAAAAAGTAGAATGTATGCGGACTCTACGACTATTTCATAAAGATAAAAAGGTTGTTTTCAAAAAATCTTCATCATGGTGATAGATATCAATAAATAAAAACTATAAGAATATAATTAGTACTTTCTTCATTCACTACTAAATGTTAAAAAAATATCATTTTTACTTGTTATTTTAGAGAAATTAAGATAGGATAAATTTTTTTTTTTACCTATTTTATCCCTAATTTACTTACAGACTTAATGTTTTTGAAAAATATAGAACTTCTTGAAAATCTTCAATCATCCTTATATTACCTAGGCATTATTTCTTGAAAAAAATAGAAAGATTATTAAATCAAGAAACACTTCCACTTGTCATTGTGTTGATAGTATTAAATATATTAGAATTTGAATTATGGCTTTAATGAATATTTTCATCAATTAATAAGGGAAAAATAGTAATCTCATTATACTAATTATTATTTTCTTAATAGGGGTGTGACAAACTAAAATTTGGCATCTAATAGTAAATAGAAGAGTATAATGATAATAGGTATTAATAAGTTGAAAATCAAGACAACACTTATTATGTATTAATCTTTTATCTTAATATGTGACCTCCACACTCCAATCTAAAGTTATATCTTCAATAATTTGAAGTTACACCATATTTCATCCAATCATTTCTTTTCAATATTTTTTCGATCCATCTCTACATCTTCTCATGCCTTTTATATACACCCCCTCGCATTCCTTTACTAGGCGTCTACACATCTTAAATTATTTAATTTATTGAATTCAAAATTTATTATTTATGATGTTTAATTATTTTTTGACTTTTTATATAAAGTGCATGTCAAAATTTGTGGGCTCTGATGCACCGCATCTTAAATTCTACATATGTACCCACTTAAATGTTATTTATATGAACTTATCTTTAGATTATTAGTTCTACTTATATAATTATCGGTTAAATGATGTGATCTAAATGCTAAAAGGATTAGATTATAAATTACTAATATATAAAAGTTGTTACTGTAGTATTTAACGTTGCTTCTATTATTTTTATCTTTGCCTAGTCGATTATTAGTTGACTAAACTTTAAAATTAAATTGAAGTAGCTAAATTTAATATTTGAAATCTAAAATATAGATAGTTGAAAACTCTACGAAAAATGCTATAATTTATAACTTTTTTCATATTAATATGTTTAAAAGATAAATCTTAAAATGTTGGTCAAAGTTTATAAAGTTTGACCTCGATAAGTGAAATAATAAACGAAGGAAGTAATATATTATGCACATAATTACTAAACAACAACCTATCATGTGTTGTATCAAGGTAATTCCAAAATTTAAATAGTGTAGAATACAATTACATTTATTAGCTTTCAAGTGAAAAGGAATTCGAATTCAATATATACATATATTTTGTGAAATTATTTTTACTTATATTTGTATAATCTAAAGTCAAAACTAGCAAATATATGATGATCAGATCAAGTTGTCATACGATGACAACATGCAAGACTTTGTCATACTGTTCCCTAGTTTTTTTTAGTGAAGGTCGAGTCAGAAATTCTAATAAGAAATTTAAAATAAAAAATTATCTAAAAATACAATAAAAATCTTATCATTTGAATTACTATTTATTTTTTAATAAAATGATTTAATTAATGTCCTTTATAGAATAAATTATAGTGCGTGGCTCTGCCCCTATATATATAGAAGTCCACCCAATGGCCCCCTAAATTAACCCTACCTGTCTACTTGTGTTTTTTTTTCTTCATTCAATATTTGGCATTCTCATTGAAATTCGATTAATTAGGATCGTTGTGTCTGCTTCAGCAATCTGCTTAAAGCAAGCAGCTAAAGCAGACAACTGTTACTTGATTTGCTGGTTCAAGCTTGACATCTTAAATCTAGTATCTTGAGATCGAATCTCAACAGCTACCTGCTACAGCTGCTTGAAGCAGGCAGGTAACTACAACTTGTCGTATAATTTCTGTTAATTATTATTTAGTGATTTTCTCATCTACTTCAACTATAAATTACAATAACATATTTACTTAATTATGTAATGGCTATTAAAATATCTATTGAACCCGTGCGATCTTCAGAAACTAATATATATATTAGCTAATAAAAGACTGAATTTTCAGCATGTGTTTGCGACCACAAAATCTGAAAAACGACCAACTCTTCTTTGATGATGCTGATGTGACACTATTATTGTAGCTGTCACAAAAAAAAAATTACCATAGTAAACAAAAATCTGTTACAAAAGCATTAGTGCATGGTAAACAATTCATCATTTTAAGCCATATAGATATTAAAAAAAATTCATGCATTTTTTTGATAAGCAACAAATTAACACTATACAACGAACTATAAGCAATTTTGTTTTATAACTCAATACAGATGATAAATAAAATGAAAATTTATCGAAATATGATTTCTTTATTTTATAAAATACGAATAAGGTTCGCATACATTTCTTAACCTTATTAATTATGAGATTGTACTAAATATAGTGAATACATTAATGTGTGTGTGTATATATCAACCACCCACCACATCTTGATTTTCATGAATTCACCTGACATTCTACAATAAGAAAAGTCAGAGAAATTGACCAAAAGAAATAATGACAGGCACATAGCTTGGAAGATTATGTACAAGTGGTGGAACTTGTTGCTTTAATTTAACTAAATTCTTTAATTTTATTTAAAAAATTAAATACCAGCACATGATATTATTATCTTAAAATATTAAATTTGTTGCATAAATAATATATAAAGGTATTAATTTGTTATAATGAATTATATATATATATATATATGTGTCAATTTTATATCATAATATCATAAATAAAAAGCATTATCCATAGAGAAAATTTGAAGTCATAAATAAGAATTGGATTGATTGAAGAAGGTTTGAAAGGAAGACAGCTCAGGTGAAAGCATCTAATCCTAAAACAGCTCATCACAACTCAACCCCACTTCCCTTACCTAACCTTTTATTACTATAATCTTTTTACACTAATTATACGCCCTTCATTTTAATTTATTTATCTTATTATATTTTTAAAAATATTTTTTAAATTTTACTTTTTCACAATATTCATACTTGGGTTGGAATATGATTGTTGTTCATTGTATTGTATCATATTATATTATTTTAATGAGTATAATATTTAGATAAATTATGTTATTTTTTGTTGTTACATAATGTCATGCATCTATAATTTGAATGATAAATTTATACAAAATTATAGGATACATGAAAGAGCTATTAGAAAAAAGTAAGCTAAATGGTAAAATAAATTATTAAATAATAAGTAAACACAAAATAAGAAGAAAATATTAATTTAATGACGTGATTACACCAAATCGATCATTACACAAAATGAATCTTATCTTTTAGTTGTTATCTCACGATGGATTTAAGTGATACAATACAATAGAATTTAAATAACAATCAAAATAAATATTGCATTCAGGGAGAATCTTAGTAGCTCAGTTGGTTGGCTACCTGAACTCTCACCTTGTTGGTAAAGGTTCGATTCTCCACGTTATAATCCTCTCTCCATTTCCCCTTTTCCTATCCCAATTTTTTTTTTTTTAAAAAAGAAAATATTGCATTCAAACTAAAAATACAGTAACAACCATCCAAACAAGATGTATGGATATTTTAGTATATATTATACGTATCTTTGATTTTAAATCACAAAATTTTAAAAATAGAATTCTAAAATTTCATATTAAGTCAAAACATGACAAACATACATTTCTGTTTTTTTTTTTTTTGAATTAGAGTACTACTTTTATTGTTACAATTCAGAATTTAAAAGCACTAATTAATACAGCAGCTGGCCATGACTCACTCCAACTCATCCAACTTATATGATATTCTTCTTAGATATGGTTATTATTAATATATTATATTTGTGTAATTAATTAATTAGATTGGATTAATTTAAAAGTTTTTCTATAACTTTTAAAGTATGATATAGAAACCAAAGTGGCTGGTTTAGGATCTCAAACTTTTCTCTTTTAAAAGAAGATGTTACATGCAACATTTTTAAAAAAATTGAAAATTGGAGCAGTGACTTCACAAGAAAAAAGGATATTTCAAAGAACATGTGATTAATTATAAATTTGTTTGCTTCTACTTTCATTTGAGAAATCATTTTTCTCATTTTTTAAATTTAAAAAAAAAAATATTCCCTAAATTCTTGATCAATCGAACATGAAAAAAAATTAAAAATATTAGTAAAATGTTGGCCGACACGTGAAAACAAAGAAAGGTCAGCAAGCTTTTATTTGTTTTACCACTCAATAATTCATCCCTATAATCATTTCCTGGATGAAATTTAAGATAAACAACAATGTAGACATTCCTATCCCTCTCATGGAAAGTCACTTTCTTTAGCAGCCATCGAAGACAACATACCCAATATAATTTCACAAGTGAAGTCTGAAAAGGGTAAAATTTAGGCAAATTTAATCACTACCTCATAGAGATACAAAGATTGTTTCCAAAAAATTTCTTTTGCAGCCAGTTAGTCAAAAATATATATGCTCCCTCTTCCCACTTTATATTACTTTCCTTTTTGGCCAATCTAAAAAAAGAACGACACATTTCTATATTTAATAACAATTTAACCCTTTATGAAATGAGTTCTAACCACATAAATATCTATGATTTATTTTAGACTACAAGTTTCAGATTCTGTCTTTCTTTCTCAAACTTTGTGTCAAGTTAAAGTAACTCATATAAATTGAAACTGAAGGCGTACATAGTTACACAATTTTATAGTGCTAAGTTTGCATTCATCGCCACACAGTAATAGTAGGTGTCACAATACTCCATAAGTTTAAAATCGTGTATTTACACGAAAGGGTTGGCCTACTATAAGGGAAAAGGCAGCATGTGAGAGAACTGGAGTTTTCAATAGCTGGGCCTGGAATTACCTTCTGTAAAGAGGAAATTTCCAATTCTGACTAAACTAAAGATGGTCTTTTCCATACAATGGAGTTGTCTCCTTATTAGGCTGCTGCTTTTTCTATTTTCAAACTTTACTTCCTTAGCTACAACTTTCCTATAAAAAGAGGAGAAGAAAAAGTACCCTTCTTTTCTCTTTTCACCTGGAAAGGACCTCTCAACTTAAATAAGTGCATAAAAGCAATCTTGGTAAACAGTAGAGGTTGCTATTTTATGCTAGAAATGGACAAGTTTCATTTCTAAAAGTTAGAAACCAGTACCTTTATATGCACATGACATGTACACGACCTTATGTTGGAGAACAACCTTGCTCTGTGTGGAATCGAGTATCGACTCTGGATTCATAACCTAAACAGTATATGCAACGAACCATCACTTATCTTTCATAGGATGTAGTTGGACGCGATCAGTAGAATTGTCTGAAGACCTCCAAAGGAAGAGAAAGCTCGGATAAACTCGAGGCTTTCAGTATTCCAAGGAGGAGCAATTATAGTAGAACTGATTTTCCAAGCTCAAGCTTCAAAAGAGGAACACAACAGAAAAATTGCAGTAATATTTTTCAAGAAACTTTGCGCAGATCTAAATTTGTTTTCTTTCCTAAGTAACAGAGGATGCATAAGTTCAATCTTGAATAAAATTTTATATGAGCATCCAGCTAACTAGCTATATAAACAAACATAGGAGTGATACTTTTCCTTCACCTACTTATAGCTTTCACTTCTTTGCTTTTGCAAATCTCAAACAACGATACTTCTCCCCACTAACTGTTATTTCAAGAGCACCATCTTGATTATCTTGATTTGATGCAGTCCCCATGAGCACGCTTTTCTCTTTCTCAAGGTTTTCCCTCTCCATCTTTAACCTGGCTTCTTGTCGAGCAATTTCTGCCTGAGATCAAAACTCACATGTTACAAATATACTCAAGGGAACATACATGAGATACATATTTGCAACTGTTATAAAATCTAAAAGCAATAAAATGGCTACATAATTCCTTCTTCGACTGATGTAACTTTTGTAACGAACTTTAAACTCGCGTAAATGGACTCTCTTGCAAATTTATTGCAGCTACAAATGAGAAATGTGACTTTAAGCTTAATGTGTTGAAACACTAGTTCAAGAGGTGAGGATTGCTCAAGCCATATAAAGAGACCAACCATCTCGGAAGAGCTTGATGTGGGCCTCCTCAACATGCTCCCCTCACAACCATCTCGTTTGTGAAACGAGAATTTAGATGGATCCTGCTTCGATATCATGTAAAGAAATGGATCTTGGGCCTAACTCAACCCCAAAAACTAGCTTAAAAGATGAGAATTTCCCAAGTCATAAAAAGAGACCAATGTGGGAACAGAAACCACAAAAGATTTAAGAGAACAGAGTTTAACAAAAGAAAGGATTGTGTGAGCAAAATTTTTTTTTTTTAAAAAAAAAGAAGGGTCTGAAAATGTACAAAAATCACAGGACAGTTCACCACTCTTGAGATTAGGAGTGTGGAACTTCTCCGATTAAGCTCTCAAGGACTTTCACTAAATCAAGAGAAAGAATCTGTGTCAGCTGGAATTGCCAAGAGATAAAAGGTATGGAGCAGTTCCTCATTCACTGTTCACTTTTCTAGAGAAACATGAAGCTTATTGTATAATTCGGATGTATAGGTGACAATGAGAAGTAAAATAAATTGTTCGATCAGCATGACAGCAGAAGTACTGAACAAAATGCAAAATGATTATTTAAGTTAAGGCGATGATCTATATTGCTACATTTGTAAGCCAGACATGGAAGGACCTTCAGTGCATAACATTCCAATATTCATATCCAAACAGAACACTTACAAATGGTTTTCTAAGCTCTAGAAATGTTTGCTGGCAAATGGTGCACAAAAAATACTACTAAAAATGCATCCACCATAAAACTTGATGAAGAGAAAGCCTTGTTGGGGAGGTTTAATTTTGAAATTTATATATACACACACAAATGCAGCAACATGCAATTAGAACTTTTAAAACTGTCTTCATGTCAAGAAGATATGCAGCTGGAAGGTGTGGTTTTCAAGGGCAAGCATGTAGTCTTTTAAAGGGGAAACCTAAATAGCCGATTCAATTTTCGTTCGGTGGTAGTAAAGCAACAATAAATGCATTGACTTATTACAAAATATTTTTCAGTTCTAATTCACCCAGCTCCAATGGCTGAATCCTCTTTTAAACATGTCGAAGAAGGCTCCATGGTTAAATATAACAGTAACCAGCCATTTATTCAAGTTTCCATATGATATGTACACTCAGAAGGACTTTAATATGGATAAAATAAGATTATGTAAATAAGAAGGGGTGCATCTAATCCCTTAACTGCCTCAACAGATGTGGGCGAAAATTGTTTAAACCAGAAAACAGCCGATCCAGTTTGATCTTTTGCATAATAGCGTACACAGGGATGACTTGGGAAAGCTAGAACTTAAGACACGAACAGGAAAATTTCTGTCTGATCACTCCATTACAATAATCTTGGAAATTATGAGATCAACTCAAAACCTCTATACGTTGCATAAACATTAGTGACAGAAGGAGATGCTCGGGAATTACGTCATGTTGAAAGTCCTAGAGTTTGAGCTTCTAACAACTCCAAAGGCCACTATCTGAAATTACAGAATATGCCTTTATCCCTTTCTTGTGAGGGAATACGATACAACTACGGGTGGCTACCCAAAACATATCTATCTTCTAATGTTTCTTATGCAAGTAACTTAATGGAACTTCTGCAGATTTACTTAATTTCCACAAAACAATATCACTGAGGAATAATTTCTGATTCAACTCCAGGGGATTAATGTGCTGTCTACTGCAATTGACCTCAGCTGGCCTTATTTGAAATGCGATAGGGCGAACACAAACTGTACAATCTCACTAAACAGAGTCTAATTATTGCAAAATTCCTACTGTCTGGTCCTTAACAAATAAGATCAACCTTAGACTACACAGGTTCTGTTAATTCATTTTAGAAGCCTCTCATTAAAGACCCTGATACATAAATTAGGTTACAACCCCTCAGTCAACTAGTTAACCTATGATACCAAATTGACCAGAGGTAAAATTAAGCAAGGGCATGTACTCCACTTTTCATACTGATATATCAAATCCAATGACATCATTAAGTTTGTAAATCATCAAAGTCCAATCTACACCATTACGCCTATCCAATGCCCGTAACAAGGGTGCAGTTATTCTAATAGGTGAATGTAAATCCGGCTGGCAAGCCCTGAGATAGGTAGTTTTGTTAACTTTCCAGACCACATAAAATTCCAAGGCAACGTGAGGATGGCATACATTTGGAATTAAGAGGTCAACGAGTATCTTGTTAACACAATGGAGGAAACCTGTCATCTCATTCATTCAATTCAATGGAAGAGCCTGCCACTAATAAATTAAAGGAAAACAATAATGCTACATGTCCACCACTAAGTCCCTCCAATATTACTTATCACGAGAAAAAAAATAGTTCTTAAATTTTCTCAAGCATGATATCAAAGGAATTGTGAGCTAATCAATTTCTTCCATTCAATCAATCAAACATCAATAAATCAACAAGGCCTCAATCCCCAAATAGCTGGATTAGATTAAGAACTTATGTGTCCATTCTACTCTATTTGGTGCTAGCTAGTAATAAGAGTTTTTCGGCAAATTAGGATTTCTCGAAAACTAAAGGTTCACTCATCTCGTACTTACACATATACTGACATACACACCTCTAGACAAACTATAAGGACTTTTGACTAACATTAGACCAAATGTAAGTACTACACACCTAAGCATTAGTTCGAACTAGTGGGTATAACCAAGGTTAGTCCTTCATTCCATCATGTTATATTTTTTACTAAGTCTGCATTAATTCAGAAAGATTATAGGTCTTACATAATAACTGCTTGATTTTACGTCTACTTTGTTACCCTTTTAATACATGTTGATCTAAGTACGACAGGGGAAAACCTACTCATCCTATACTATGTCCCTTCAGTTTTTAGTTATAAGAAACACGAAGAAAGAAGTTCATCCGTTTTTCCCGAGCATACTCTGAAAATTTATGCTAAGCTGATAAATCTATTCTACTTCTCAAAAAAAAAGAAGATGTATTCACAAAAACACGCACTTGTTCGGGCAGAGACAAAAACACTAGTTTGATTTCTTCCCATTTATCCTAGTCTTGGTCGTAGGTATTCCATGAAATTAGTCGAAGTTAACACAAGCTAGCCGGACACCATAGCTATAAAAAAACTCACTTGCCATAAGCAGTATACAGTATACTTTCCAATATTTCAGTCAATCCATTTTCCCTAGTGAATGAAATGAATCCAAATAAAGCAAAAATTGATTGATGGATTGATTAGAAAGCCAAAACTAACACTCAAAAGAAAACTAATCTATCCAAAGAAAGAAGGGATTTCATTTCTAATCAATCTATTCCATTTCTCCGCAAACAAAAATGAGGCTAAACAACCTCCCAAAAATACCCCCATTTGCGAGCTTTAGCATATTTGGAGAAATTCAGGCAAACCCAATTCAAAAATCAGCAAATAAGTTCAAGTAACCATAATCATTTTCATAAACAATGGAGTGGATGAGTACCTCCCGACGAGAGAGCTCAGCTTTCCAAGCAGCTTCACGTTCAGCAACCTCACGTTCACGCTCTTCAATGTAACTCTGCATCTCCCTCTCTTTCATTATCCTATCTTGTATATCAGCATCTAATGCTTCTTTCAATTCTTGTACGAATTTATCAACAACTGCTTTAATTCTCAGCGACATCAAACAAATCACTCTTCCTCTTCAAAGAAAAAAAATAAATCTGATTCTTACTCTATTTCTGAGAGACCCTTTTATGAGAAGAAAGTTAATTTCTGGTTACTTCTGCCATTAAAGGAGAATTCAAACAGGGTAGCTTTGGCTTTTTGGGTAGACCAATTGAAGAAGAAAGAATAATATGTGAATAATGTTGAAGACATCAATTTTAGGCCTTTAGTTTTCTTTCTCCTCTTTTTGTTTCTTCTTGTTGCTGCTAACACTATAATGGTAAATTCACTTTAAGGCCCAATAACCACTTCTCTTTACTCAAACAAACCAATTTCGAAAAATTACCTCAATAAACAAACAAATACTACTTAATTAGTTAATATAGCTATAGCATAAATTAATTATGACTTTATCTAATTATAATTATAATTTAAATTTTATATAATTCAAATAATTTATACAAAAATTGTGTGTGAATCAAATTGTATAGTAAATATACAAATACTGTGAATTATATAGCGAATTATACAAACGTTGTGAACAAATTATATAGCGAAATATATAAATGTTATACAAAAATTACGAATTGTACAATGAATATATATATATATATATATATATATATATATATATATATATATATATATATATATATATATATATAAATGATGCACGAATTATATGAATGTTGTTATAACTACAGTTACAAAATATAATTATCCAAACTATAGCTATGGAGCATAATTAGACTTTATATATTTGTCATTTATGAAATTTACTCAATTAAAATTACATGGATAAGCAAACATATACAAGTTAATTAGCTAACATAATTATAGTTTGAATTAATTACAGTTCACGATAAATATTTAGCTGTAATTACTGAGTTTTGTATAATTCGCGTGATTTATAAAAATGTAGTGCGCGATCATACAAAAGTTGTACGTGAATCAAATTGTATAATGAAATATATACAAATTGTGAATTGTATAGCGCATTATACAAATGTATACAAATATTACGCGAATTATACAAACGATTCTATAACTATAATTAAAAAATATAATTGTTTAAACTATAATTACGGAACATAATTAAAATATTTTATGTGATTATATACGAAAATTCTCCTTTAAATTACTTTTGCTTGACTGAACACACGTAACAACAACAAAAAATTTGACTAACTAGATGAAATATTACAAATAATAATAGACAATTAAGTTAGCAGAAAAATATCACGTCAAAGTAAATTTGAAAAAGTATTTAATTTAAGTTCTGGAAAGTGTAAAGAAAAAAGATCAAAGTGCTACTACTTAATAATGTGTTTGTTAATAAATTACCCAATTTCTTGGGATGTCGTAGTTTCCTAATTTATTGAAGTAAAAAAAAAAAGCGTTTTTCTTAATTTTTCAGATGATATATGAGGTTGTTTAGGCAACTTCTATATTTCTTGAATAGTGACATGCTTAGATTATGTGGGATCCAAATTAACAATGGTCACAAATATGTAAATATGGCAAAGTCTATTATATTGAATTTTGGGGTCATTATCTTAGAGTTCTTATTCTTGGACCCATCTATCACAAACATGTTACATTTTCAAACTTGATAAAGCACGAATCATGATGTTAAATGAGCAGATTCAATTAAATTTAAATAAAAAAATTAAACAAGCCATAATTTTTTTTTAAAAGAATTATTTGAGCTGAAATGTATTGAATTACAATAGGCCAAACAATGGATCACAGCCTAAGTCACCTGACCCTTATAAAATTTTTTAAAAAAATCTTATAATTTATTTAATTACGTAATAAAATTTCACTTTCTTCGTTATGACTTTTGTATTAACATATATCAAACCCAAAAAGTATTTTAAAGAATATTTTACATGGCTCCACTTGAGATAAGGGTTAAATTTACATATAATTTATCTTTTCAAAATTTTACACGTAGAATTACAATGTATATGTTATTGTGGTTGTATTTTAATAAAATTTCTCCTGGATCAATTCATCTATTAACCCGAGTCCCAACTATTAAATGTACCAAAATGAACAGGTCAAAATGATTTACTTCCAACAAATAGGCATTGAGTATAGCTTTGCTTAGCTACAAGGGAAAAAGTAAATCAATAAGTTTTGTTCAATTTAGGCAACAATCAATACAGCTAGGGAACATCATATCCACTGTCTTTGTCAAAATAATTAGATCATCAATATCTGAACTTGTCCAATACAGTGAGAACTATCAAAACAGAAGTCTCTTATTTTGAGAAAAACAAGACATTGATCTGGCTGGATGATGCTAATTTACACAAAGGAAACGTTTGAGCAAACCTCCATTTCTACTTTTTGTTTCTTGCTTCTACTCACACCTCAGCACGTCCATGAAGATGATCTCTTGATTACAGGCTTCATTTGCTTGTCCTCTTCCAAAGAGATCATTCCCAAGTGTGAAGGATCTTCCAGTAACATCTTTGCTACAAGATATCCAGCAATTGACCACGTCTGGTGCTTCCTTGCTTGTTTACCAATGTATCTTCCGAGCTTTCCATCATAATATTCAGGCCAGCCGTCCTTGAGTAAGCGGCTCTCAGCAAGATCAATTGCTCGTCTTGCAATTTGTGGCCGTCCAGTCTTAATGCAGGCAGCCGTTAGCAACCACAAAAGCACTGCATTTAAGAGATGAATCATGTGTTGCATTAGCAAGTGTAAGACCAATTGACTTTAAGAATTAGACTATGAGTTTCATTCTTTTCTCTAAATAAAATGAAGACCAACAAAAAATTTCCAAAGCATAGAATCCTTGTAACATAGTGTGGAGTTGTGTAAAATAACTTCTGACAATAATCAAAGTCATGTTCTATACAATTGCAGGAGTTAAGAAGTGAAGTATCAAATAAACTGCAGTGCAGAAGGATGATGATCGAACCTGGCCAAGATCCTCCATTATGGTAGCTCCATCTAATATTCTTGGGATCACAACCAGTTACTATCCGCCATTCGTGATTTTCAATTGCTGGATAGCATATCTTCAAAGGCATGTCTGCTACTAGCTCCTCCCAGCGGGATTCTATGAGATCCATAATAGCAGAAGCTTGTTCTGGAGTGGCAAGGGAAGACATGATGGCAATACAGTTACCCAAAGCAAACCACCTGAAGTCCATCCTTGCAGGACTAACATTTCCAATAAAGTAACCTCCACATGTAGGCACAAAATCAAATACCCACTCTGGGATTGAATCAGGAATAACGTTGAACTTATTTACTGCAGTGTGAGAATACTCTTCAGTTTTATAGCGATATATGTCATTTAACTGTTGAAAGTCAAGCCAAAAATAACTTCGCATATGATAACTCAAGGCATGCAGGCGCTTCACTATTCTCTCAATGAAATCTTTCCCTTCTGCATCAGGCTTCAACATGGCCAACGCAGATCTCAGTGCCATGAAGAAGAGTGCTTGGATCTCAATAGGATATCCATAAACTCCCTGAAAATCAACCACAATTAAAAAAAAGATCCAATTAATGTCTCTTTGAGAGCAAAACACCAATCACGGGACCTAATATTGAAGTACCAGGATTTACCAGCACACACACACACACACACACACATATACATGTATATATATTCAAATAACTACCAGGTAATGACATTCTGATATTTATCACTAAAAAATAAAATTTTGGAGGCAAGAAATAGTTGTCTCTATTCTTTTAAGCATAAAAAATCCAGTCCTCTATGAGTGGATACAGAAACTTACAAAAGCTAGAATTTCAGTCTCTTAGTTTAGAATCACTCATGATTAGAAATTCCCGATCATTCTCAGATATGCAGACAAAACAATATGCTAATGCAATAGAAGGTTCAACTCCTAGACATTCATTAACTTAAAGCTTCAGAGATGATGAAATATAGCAATTCAAAGCATGAGGCATGACCAGAAACAATTCAGTTAAGCCATGTTATTGTTTCTCTCTTAAAAAAAAAAGTAAAATTAAAATTTCAATAGATAAACCATGCTATGTTTATTTTTTTGGTAAGGTAAAAGTTTTATCAATAGGGTTCCAAGAAGATACTAAAAGGTTACAAAAACAACAAGCTTCATAAAGATAAACAGACTACTAGACTGTCCTTTCTAACACCTCCAGAAGATCCCATTAATTGGCTCAAATCCAATGGTATGTACATTATGCCTACACAAAGAATTAGGAAAACTAAAACAATTAAAGAAAAGGGAGAGGAAGATAACGATTTCTGTTCCCCTTCAACAAAGAAGAACATGAGCTGCTTGGCAGCTTTTTTTAGGGTCTGAAACAGAATAAAATACTCTCTTTCCTCCTGTGGCTGATTCTCTTTTTTCTTTTAGCTCTATCCTTAATTCCTCTCTGATTGACTATTCCAAAGTCAATGTAAAAGCAATAATTGCTAAAGACGAATGGGGCATATTTTTCACAAAAGTTACTTGTCTGAGAAACTGATAACTTAGTTAAAAACTCTTAATTCAAACATCAAAAGTGTATGTCCAACACTTGAACATAAGTTATGGGGCAAAATATCAATTTATTGCACATTTCAGCAACAATTGTTGGGAATCTCAATAGCTTAGTTGGTTGGATACATGAACTCTCACCTTGTTGGTGAGGGTTCAATTCTCCGCCTTGTAATCCCCTCACCCAAGGAAGACTCGCTTTTTTAGTGTTACCAAGGAAGAACATCATTTGAATAGACTAATGATGCAAACAAAACTTTTAGGGGGCTAAGGAATAATTAATGTAAGCTACGACTTCCGATCTCCATAATTGAACTGTGTTATATGTTCTATTAACAAATCTCCCATGAAATTTAGCTTAGGATGCATTTTGATAATCTGAGGGAAGTATAAAGTGCATTTCCCAAAGAAACTGATTTGAAAATAAGCAGGGTGCTGCCTGTTGCCAGTTTATTTTCAACTTAGAACAGAGATCTACATGCATAAGAACGCTAAGAGCATTTACTTTATTCTACTACAGTCTAAAATCCATTTCCTGTGCCTTAAGAGCCCATTTCACATTGTCGCAGGGGCAAAGAAAACAAAACTCAAGGTCACAGCGGACGATCCGTTGCAAAGTTCAATTTCCAACAGAACGATTTGTGAATCTTAGAGCAATAACCACAAAAAATAAGATGAAAATGCATCGAGGAAAACAAGGGTACATCAAAATGAACCCCAATCACGAAATTGTAAGCAACTAACTCCTTATTTATAAAACCAGCTTCATCTCTTGTTGCTTATCAACTGCTCCAATCAGCTAAGCTAAGCTAAACAGGCTTTATACAACAATGATAAGAAGATCAAAATATTTTAAGAAGGTACGATGACAAAATATATTACCATCCTCCGATCAATCATTGAGCATCCATCAGCACATAGCAGTGTTGGAAATGTGTCAAATCCTTCAGACAAACACAAACTCAATATAAGTCTCATCCCCTTTTGGCACTCTGTTGTTTCAGAGAGACTCAAGTCTCCAGTAGATTTTGTGTAAGCACGGAGAAGAATTATCCACCAAAACCCAGAATCAACTGGAGCAACTCTCCCAATTGCACTCTCACCAAAATCTGCTACTATGGTATCTGTCTTACGAACAGGATCGTGAAGGACTTTGAAACTAGCAGGCATAACCCCTTCTCCCAGCTTGAATCTATCTACTTTTTTTTCCCATCCTTGAAGCTGAAGTGTCTTCAACAAGAAGTTCTTGACTATATCTGGCTCTCCATTCATCAGGAAGGCCAAAGCACTAGGCACAAAATCTCGAACAAAAACCTACACATCAAATGAAATCTTCACTGGATAAATACTCTGATAAAACAGATAATATTGTACTCCTTATCATATCACTGTACCTCACTCCATATTAAACCCAGTTTCGGCATCAATATGACAATATCCCAACACTTATACGTATGGCATCAATAACCAACGCATATAAATGGGTTTCCAGTATTTTTGTTCAAAAAGTCATACCTGATCATAGTATATGATACCAATATTATGCAAATTACTAAATCATATGACAAAAGAGAACCAAGGCTCTGTAATAGTTGGATTTCATATAAATACTGACCTGATCATAGTTGAGGACTTCTTCAGAGGCATGGTCAACTGCAGCAATTGTGCCAACTGGTTGACCACGAAAATGAACCATAGTGCGGCGGAGAGCGTCCCATGCTTCAGCAACCATTGGATGGGGCTCGAAACA
>DF359985.1:15750-26801 GCA_000787875.1 Solanum virginianum | reverse complement strand
GATTTGTCATTAATTTGTTGTTTATGTGTTAATTATATCATATTTTCGTATTGTCATGTGCTTTCTTTTACTTTTAGTCATATCTAGTCCTTTCTGCGTATGGGTTTTGAGATGAGGGTTCCCAGAAAACAGCCTCTCGTCTGCATACATTCTACCCTCCCCAGACCCCACTTGTGGGATTTCACTGGGTATGTTGTTGTTGTTGTTGTACCTCTACCTCTCCTGAATCCATCCATAGTCATCATCCCAACCATTATACAGAGGAACAAACAAAGAATGAACAATAAGGATTTCACTTCGCAATCTTATCCAAAAAGGACTACAGTAGCCAATAAGTAATAATGCTGGCCATTAGTAAATACATTACCATAATCAAAATAACCTTATCCAGAAAAAAAGGTACAAATATTTAACTGCTATTAATTACCATAATCAAGCTGATTTCCGATAGGATGATGTTAATTTTAGAAAGAACAAGAACACTAGATTCTATAAAGGAAGCTCATTAAAGAAGATCAAATCCCAATTCAGAGAACAAGCTGCATAATACAAACTCAAGATCCAAATAAAATGAAGAAGAGAACATAATGTAAACAAATAAAATCTATAGTAGATCTAAAGCTAATTTTGCAGAAAATCAACAAAACACACACAGAGAAAATACATGCCTTTAGAGATAGAAGATAAATATACACGAAAGAGAGAGAGAGAGAGAGACAGAGAGAGAGAAAGATGACCTTATCTAGAGAAAGGAGAAGAAAGGAGATTTCCCGACGGTAATGACGGCCGGAGCGCCGGCGAGATCGCCAAAGAAAGAGAGTGTGTAGAAATGAAAGAAGAGGAAAAAGAGCTTCTTGTTAAGAGCTGTTATTTATAGACTGATGAATCAAAAAGTTTTGGCTATAGTGGGTCCCATCTACAGCTGGAATATATTTGTTTAGGATAAATTGGCAAATGATATATTCAAATACTTTAAAAAGGAAATATTGACAGAAAAAAAAATCAAAATTAATTACATTTATCAGTAAAAAAAATATGGAAAATATTAAAAGTAAATGGAAAATTAGAAGGTTGGATTAAGAAATTTGGTGATACCAACCATGGAAATCAATCTAAATGAGACACCTCTATTCATTTTTACTTATCATTGTTTTGCTTTTCAAATTAATTTGATTAAATTTTAAAATTAAATTGGCGTAGCCAAATTTAATTTGAAATCTAAAATTTAAATGATCGAAAACTATATGAAAAATGATATAAATTGCAATCATTCTCATATTAATGTGATGAAAAAATATATTTTAAAATATTTACCAAAATTTATATAATTTGACCTTAATAAGTGAAATAGTAACAATTAAAAATGAACATTAAATAATAATAATATTATATTTAAATGTACTCAGACAAATAAAATTTGGAGATGACGATGAGTAAAATATATAAAATAAGTATGTCAAAATAAATACAGCAGAAAAATCAATATAAATAATAGTAATTAAGAAAAAAATAATAGTTACTCCTACAAATTATGATAAAAGAAAAAGAAAGAGACTAGCAAAGCACGAGGAAATTGCCGGGAGTCGACGTGGAGTAAACGACGGCGTTTGGTCGATTTCTTCTGACCAAATTATGTTCTCTATTGGTTCTTGTTTGAAAGACCTCACCCAACTTGACTTTAATTTATTCCATGTTTTTTTTATCCTCTTCAATTTATTATTTATTGGGTCCTCAATTGGCTCTCCTTTTTGGACTTCTACTCTAGTCATTATTCATTATTTTAGGGTGGTGGTGGTTAGGTAGGCATTTTTTAGGAGTTTTAAGTATGTGTTGGGCATGTAATTTTATATTATAATTTTAAATTGATATTTAGATATGTAATTAGAAACTATGATTTAATATTTCAAATTTCTTTTCACAATTTGTAACTTTTTTATATTTATGAGAAAAATATAATTTAAAAAATTAAATTACATGTCCAAATAAAAACTTTAATTTCAAATCAATTTGATTCTAAATCCATGATTCCATACTGATAGGTTAGTTCCGTTGGGTGAGGTCAAATTTGATATGGAGTGTTAGGTGGCTTGCCATTCAATTCTAAATTGATTTCAATTCAAGCCACCTAACTAAAATTTGATAGGTTAGCTTCGCAAAATTGAGATCTATAATTATGACAAAAGGATAAGCTATGTTATGAGAATATGATAAGTTAGTAGTTATAATTTAATAATAGAGAAATATGATCTTATAGTATAAAAAATTGTAATTTATTATATTAAGTCAAATTACAAATACTGTGTAAAATAGTTATCACACTATTGAAGGGTTGATTTGTAATTCTCATAATTACAGTACTTGAATTTGACTTTTTCTGAAAAAGAAACACTAAACTAGATTTGTATTTTCTTTTTAATTTTAAGAATAAACCCCTTAATTATTACGTCTACATTATGTAAACAATTTAGCAAATACCTTTTTAAGAAATCATCTCTTCTTTTCCCACATTTTCTGGCTTTGCTTTTGGTTAACTTCTATTTGACGTAAAAAAAGTAAAATAAAAAAAAGTTGGGTTACCTTTCGTTGTCTAGTAGATTTGTGTTTACCTTTATCCCTCAAAATCCACCTTGCTTTCAATTTGATTTTTCCCTTACGTGGATTTTGGATAGGATGGGGAAAATTTGGAGAGGATGGTGCACTATTTGATTTTTATATTTTTATTAGGCAGAATGGTCAACTGAGCCCTTATACTTGGTTCGGATTGTAAACTGGACCCTTTTACTCACGATTTTATCAACCAAACACTTAAACTTTACGAAACTCAACCTTTTAAACTCCTCTGACCATTGACTGAACTTGTGTGGCAACTTAATAAGTGAGATGGACAAAGTGCACGAGTTTCACACGCATAAAGAGAGTGAAGAGATAAACTTTGATTTTAAAGGTCTAAATTAAAAAAATAAATAAACTACAAAAAAAAGGAAAGGAATAGAACTCTCATTCTTTCTCCAACCCACCCGTCCTCAGACATGGTAAAAATCAATGTCAAAAACTCAAGAAACGATTATTGTCAAAAAAAAAAAAGTTCAACAGATATTTGTTCTTCCATTGTAAAATCAATTGCTTAATTTGTGAAAATTATTTGGTTTTGAAGTGATTGTAACTTCAATTTCTTTCTTAGCGTATAGCCATGGGGATTCTGTCATGGCGGAAAGGCGACAAAAAAGAAACTACTCCTAAAGTAACCCACAAACTCGACCCCAAAACCCAAATCTCTTCCAACAAGCTGGAGGTTTCCAACATGAAAGGAGTTATTGAGGTTTCCAGGCCCAACCTGCCACCGGCCAACATAACCAATTTTGAATTTGGGTCAGTGACTGCTTCTATTGATAAGATCACACTTACTAGATATTGTCGTGTTTCTGACGAGCTGGACATTGCCTTTGGGAGATTTTGCCGGCGACTGGGTCTGATGCTCCCCAGTTTCGAATGGTTTTCTGATTGGGGTAAGGGAAAAGCTTGAATGAAATTCGTCAGAAAGACTTGTAATTTTGAGTTTTTCTAAAAAAAATCATGAATTTTGTGTAATTTACTGAATATGGCGTAATGAAAAAACCCTAATTTAGTTGGTTGAAAAAAGAAAACTTCCAGAGATGTAAATGTGACCGGATGTATTAGAGTGGTTTACTGGTATTTGAAGGGGAAAAGGTTGAAGATTATGAGGATTTTAATTTTTTGTCAAAAAAAAATTGTTGTAAAAAATAAAAAAATAATGTGACAAACTTGATCTGAATGGAGTATGACATCAGCACGATTGAGAGACACGACAGGTTGGAGGGGTTTAAAAGGATGAGTTTTGTCAAGTTTGAGTGTTTAGTTGGTAAAATCGTGAGTAGAAGGGTTCAGTTTACAATCCGAACCAAGTACAAGGGCTCAATTGACCATTCCGCCTTTTTATTATTGAGTTTGTTAAAATTTTAAAATGATAGGATCGGTATAGAGAGAGAGAGATAAAGAGAGATAAAGAGAGAGAGAGAGAGAGAGAGAGGGGAAGACTTACATTTCCCATCGAAGTATTAAGATCGGTCAAATTCATTGGGTGTGTGCTATATCAACTACCACTATTACTATTTTTAATATATACATTTTGTTTTAATTTTGTTTAATTAGGGATGTGCATCGATTGGTTCAAGTCAGTTTGATTTTTATGTATTATTCGTTTGCGGTTAATCAGTTTTTTGATTTTTAAATATGTTAAACCAATAAGCTTTTTATTGATTTTTGTTTATCAACTTTTAGTCTTTAACGGTTTAGTTTTTTATTACCCAATAAAAAATGATCATAAAATAAATATATGACTTTTCCAATAGCTTGGTGCAACTATACAATAAAATAACTTTACATAATACTCTTAAAAATAGAAATAATAGCAATTAACATAAAAGAAATTATACAAGTGCAACATAAATATGTAACACCTAGTAAAATGATGAAAATATCCCTAGAATTGACCTTGCACGTAACGTGTCTTCCAATGCTCCATTTGCAAATTCGAGATCGGATTTGTGATCAGTGCGAAAAATCGAGTCAGAAAATGGTCTTGACTCAACAAAAACTCAAAAAAATGCAAATTATTTTTGTCCAAGTGTTCAAAAATTTATGAAAAGTAGAGATTTCGCGAAAATGCGCTAAAAAGCACTAGTGCGCGTCGCGCACTAGTGTAAGGAGTAGGCAATTTTCGTTTTTTGGTAGGGAGGGGCAGTTTCAACTTTTTCCATACCCCATAATCCTAAATTAGACGTTTTAAGTTTAGTTTAAGTCCAAAAACGTAATTCTCTTCACATTCTTACGTTAAAAACAAGAAACCCTTCCCAGAACTTCAAACGTAGAAATTCAAGAACAATTAGGGCGTTCAAGATAATTATTTCAATCTTCCAAGAACTCATTCCAAGGTATTAAGGCCACCCAAAAGTAATTATTTTGCTAATATATTAGAGACTGAAACTAGTTTTCACCCATGAACCTTCAAATATAAGTTGAGACTAAGTTTCTCGTAAACTTGTGAGTATGTTAATTTTCATTATAAATTCCATATATTCTTGGTGCATATTATGATTTTTGATCTCTATATCAATCAATTAAAGAATTGTTATCAAGTTTATGTTCATTCTTGAACCAGAATTATTATGGTTGAGTTCTTGAAAAATCTTAACATTATCTCAAGAAAAGAAAAGTTTAGTTTAAATCAAGTTAAACAATGATTTTCTTGAAGATATTCTTGGCATTTCACTTGAGTAATCTAGCATAATTGAAAGTATATGAAAGATACTAGTTTCAGTAAAGTTAAAGATCTCAATTGAGAAAGCTAAGTAGCAAGTTGGGCTAAGTCTCCAAGAAAGTCAGATTTCAAGAATTTATGATCTTTTAAGTATGAGTTATATAAGGTATTTTGGGAGTAGTATTGAGCATCGATATGAGTGAGAGTAAAATAAATTACTCAAATCATAAACGATGTAACCAGCATAAGATAGGGTTGTACTACAGTACCTTTCTCATTAGCCACTGAGATGGCCCCAATTTTGGGATAGATCCACTCCCCCAGTTCTTCGTCCCCTACCCAGCAAAGTACGGGACGGCTCTGGCAGAGTGGGGAAGACGGTGTATCACCACGAAGCTCATAGTGGTGGTTGTCAGTTAGAGAAACTCCCAAAGCTAAGAAATATGTTTACTTATCAGTTTTCAGCATGTTATTTTCAGCATACAAGTCTTATGATTATTGTTATTTCACCTATGAATTATGATTATGTCTTTTGAGATGCATTATGATAACCCTATTAAATGTTTTGGCCATCTTACATACCGTACATTCCACGTACTGACGTCCTTAAAATCTGCATCATTTTATGATGCAGGCGCAAGTGACAGAGTTTCTTAGCAGCCGCTTCGTTGAGAAACTGACAACTATCAATTTTGGTGAGGTCTCTTCTCAATCCGAGGCTCTATGGATTATGTTTTTTTCCTTTCAGTTTTTATTTCAATTCTGGCTACTTGGGGCCAGTCTCAGTAGCCTTTTCAGACAGTTTAGTAGAGGTTCCATAGACCACGTGTTAGCAATTTCAGTTTCTAGTTCATTCAGATATTGGTTAAAAGTTTTCGTATTCAGCTTATGCAGACAGTTTTAGATTATCTTATTGCTTTTATGGTTGTTTCCACTATTATGAGTCTTCCACTGAGTAAGTAGCCAGGCCAAGTGGTTCGTTTGGGACCAGAAATGGTTTCAAAGTATCGGCCACGTCCAGGGTGTAGGATCGGGGCGTGACAAAACAAAAGAGTTTATTTTTGTAAATTCAAAGGCATTGTGAAGTATGAATTAAAGGCTCCTTTAAAAAAAAAACTATTCTCGCGGATTTAATGCGATGAGAGTATATATGTACACTCTAATGGTATTAAAAAAGAAAAGGCAGTGCTTTAGTAAAAAAATGTCTGATACCTTCAATATATATATATATATATATATATATATGCACATACACATATACTCTGATGGTATCAAAGAGGAAGAAACTATTTGATATCATAAGAGTTTAAAATTTATTAAATAGGATTGTAACTTTGATAAATAAGATTGTAATATTAATAATTTTCTCTTGATTATTTCTTATTTATTTTTTGAAAAGAGCCAAATCATATATGAACCAATGAGATATCAATATACTAATGGAATACCACAAAAGATTAAACTCAATCTTATATGATATTAATAAACCGATGAAATATCTTAGTTAATGATGCTAATGTCATGAACAAAATAAAAAAAAAAAAAGTGAAGTAAATGAATAAATAGTTTGGATTGAGTTCATTTTTAATAAATAGTTTCACTATCAAATTCATTTTGGATAATTTTCCTTTAATTAAATTGTTATGGGGTCGTTTGGTTGATAAATAAGTTGCAAGTAATGCATGAATTGTTTATAAATAAAGTTATTTTTTCTTATAGAAACAATTTGTAATTTGAGTTATTTTTTTTTCTCCGCTAAAAATAAGAAGTACAAGTACGTACAAACCAAGATAATTAAGAATATTCTCTTTGCAGCCCCATAAAAAAATATAATTAGTTCTTTTTTTTTCTGCATAAGTCAAAAAGAAAGACAAAATGAAATTAAATAAATTAAAAAAAAGATTCAGTGCGGAAAAAGAAGCAAATCTCAAAAAGGATTTGTTTCTTTTACAAAATCTTTTGAGTAAGAATCTTTCCTATTTGTCTTTGAACTTAAAATAAAATGAAATAACAGACATTAAATAATCAATTTTTAACTTCACTCACTTAAATGGACCACCATCTTTGTTTTATTCCAACTAAGATTTATGCACTTTGACATTAATTTTTAGTTCACCTTGCCATCTCATATTCTTTAATTATTATTTCATTTGTTTCAATTAATAATTTATTTATTATTGTTACTATTTTTTCATCTTTAAATATGATTTATTTAAGTTGATAACTTATCAGAAACAATAACTCTATTTTCTTCATGTAAATTCTCCCATTTCTTATGTGTATGTGAATATATAAATGTACCCTCAAGAAGTTGGCACTTCCTAAGTGACTTACTTGAATGTACCCTCAAGAAATTGGCACTTAAATGACTTCCTTGAATGGACATTTTTTTTTTATTATTTTGTAATTTATATCATACTCATTAATAAATATGACTATAGTTAATTAATTAAGACAAATACTAAATAATGGTTCAAAATTGAGGGTCAAAGTCGATGAACACAATCAATTAAAATTGATTATATTCATCTTTTTCATATTATTTTTTAAAGAACGGCAGATATCGTCAATTTTTTTAAAATACATATAAAAATGTAATTACTTGAAATCAAATTTAGTTTTTTCAATGACTTTAGACAATTCTACCATTCAATCTTTCATTCTTTTTGATGAAATTTTTCATTGTTTTCATTTATATTCTTTAGCTCCCATTTTGCACTTCAAAAAATCAATCTTGTCCATTATTTTTTATTAAAAAAATGAATTAATGAATCGTGTGGATTCTCTTTTAAAAAATTATAATTTTTGCACGAAAAATCAACGACAAACATTCACTGATATTCTTTTTTTTAAAGGAAAAAAACGAAGATCATTTATTTTGCACAATTTTTTTTGGACTGACCTTAACCGTCGGTTTTCTCATTATTTTTAGTAGTGATAGTTGTAGTATAACAATAATCCAAGTATCCAACTATATATATTTCAAATTGGCAAATTGCATATTTATTATTTGGACGGTACTTGTAATAATAGTAATGAAGTATAATTAACTGTGTTTAAAGTTGAGACAAATCATATGGAATATCAACCAAATTTTTTTCAATTGAATAACTGTGATTTTTCATGAGAGGGTGTGTTTGGTATGGGTATTTTGTATTTTTATTTTTATTTTTATATCCTTCCTAACTTCTAATTATAGGCCTTTTCTTGATTTTTCATCTAGTATTCAATATTTATATTAAAACTCGATTAAATTAGATTCACATCGAGAAATTTTATTAAAGATAAAATATTTTGTAATAAAGATGACTTTAAATTTAAGAAACTCAAACTCAAACTTCTTAATTAAAAATTTTAAAAAATATGTATTACTCCACCACAAACTTTGATGTTAGCCGTCAAATAGGTTATACCTACCTAAGTTAGGTGATGTGTGAAGGTTTGGCAAGGCCCAACTCCCCAACCATTCAATTAAGTGTTATTATTAGTACCATATATTTTCCACATGGGAAAATTGTCACAGGCATGCTTCAACCGTCAATAACGCATGCATGGATGCACTTGTAGACCATTTTGGAATATTATATTTAGGATATTTTGATACATCTGAGAAATTAAGTGTTTCAGAAAATAATTTTTTTAAAAAATAATATAAACTTATCTCGCAGAGAAGAAAATTTCAAGACGAGGTTCAATATTATTATTTGCGGCAACTAATTAAATCAGTGAAAAGATAATAATAATAATAATGACAAGTAAGAAGAGAAGAATAAGTTTTGTGATCAAAACAGAAAACTTCTTATTTGTATTAAAGGATTAAACAGAGAAATCTGCTGATTATTTTCACTTAATAAACACAGAATCTTGAGGGAGCACACTGCTGATAAGCTGATTCTCTAACAAACCTAGACGCGCGATTCTGATGCAGAGAGGCGCTGTTATTTCTCATAATGTGAATTAAATGTGAGAGTTGTTGATAAGTGTGCGTATTGTTCCTGGTTCCTGAGAAATCGTAGATTTGTTACAGAGATTGTAGGTTAAGCGTGGGTAATGGGAGAAGAGACGTGACCATGGAGTGAAACCTGATTCTGATTAGCATCATTCTTAGCTTTTAGTTTTACCTTTAATGAAAAAAGTGACCGAATGCTTCTTTTGATTTTAACCTTTAATAAAAAAGTGACAAGATATATTACTTTTTTTAACATCCGGATTTCGTCCCCTTATTAATATTAAAATAAAAATTATCTTTTAACGATGAAAAAAAATATGTCACTATAAATACACTTTTAATGACCAGTTTTTTATCCCTTTGTTAAGAGTTGGGCATTAAAAGTTAAATTTCCTGTATAAATTACCAAGATTGTCAAGAGCGTTTTCCTAGTTAGGTTTTGCCTCATTTCTTTATTTATAAATAGGTTATTAGTATTTTTCTTGTTCTATTTATGATCTTTCTAGTACAATTTAATATTTTCCTAGAGCTACTAAATTTGTTCCTAGTTAGTTTACTTTATTTCCTTTCTAGAGTACGATTTACTTCGTAATTTTTTATTCTAGCTTTGACTACTCCATTAGCTTATCCTAAGAAGTTATGGACATCCTTCCCCTTTTCCCTATACTAATTTAGAACACGTGCATCGCGCATGTATCATATGTTTATAAATATAAGTTTTGATTAAATTTTTCTTACTTTTATTTATTCAATTTTATAAATGATTGACCTTTATTTGTGAAACTATGTGTCTAGCCACAACAAACAAACACAAAAATTTCAGTTTAAATTTTTGTTGCGTGGTTTGAATCTAGAAGTTTAAACTTTTAAACTTTGTTTATTATTGCAAATATAGATGTGTTTTATGTTTAATCCAAATTAAAAGTATTATAAGTTATACTTTATCTGTTTAAAAAAGAATAAACTGATTTGATTTGGTAGAAAATTTATGAAAATAAAGAAGGCCTTTGAATCATGTGGTTCTAAATTAAAGTTATGTTAAATATACCAAAATACCCTCTAATCTTATGGCCTTAAACATAACACGTGTAAAATTAAAGTTAAAATTTTGCTACAAAAAAAATAAATCATTCTTTTTTTGAAACGAAAGGAATAGTAAGTAACAACTTGAACTTGTTGAGCCAAAATGACATTTGACTGGTGGCATATAAATCATTTTATATATTATAATTATAAATAACTAACAACATAGACTATTTTAAATAATTATAATATATTTAGTATAATACAATTAAATTTCAATAGACATCACAAGATTAAGTTATATCAAATAAATTCGAACCAAGAATGTAAAATGTCATTTTAAAGAAAAAACTTTACAAAATAGATGTTATATCCCCTCAACGATTCATTAAAGGGCCAAAATCCTTCCACAACTTATGAATCTACTTAGAGATAAGTGTCAAAAATACATTTAAATTATCCTTTTTTTTTGAGTTTCATACTTAAACTATTGAAAGTGTGAGTTTCATACCTAAACTATCATTATTAGTTTGAGAAACATACTTCTCTTTTTTATTCCACTCTCACCATGGTATGTGTATTACTTTCTCTCTTTTATTTAACAAAAAAGGTCACATCACACTTAACATGGACAAAATGTCCACATTGACAAAAAATAAATAAATTATAATATTATTAAAATCAAATATTAAAATATTATTATTTTAAAAAATTAATAAAATAAAATATAAAATATTTTCTTACCTCACTCCACCACTTCCTCTGCTATACACCCCCAACACCCCCCCCCCCCCAAAAAAA
>DF359985.1:0-14757 GCA_000787875.1 Solanum virginianum | reverse complement strand
GTTGCTGTTAATTGTAAAAAATTGGCTAGATAGGGGCACTTTCCCTATCTTTATCAAATACCCTTTTCTCTATGGCTTGCTCTGCTTCTTCTTCTACTGCTTGCACTTCTAGAGCTTCCATTTTTGCAAAATCACACATTTCTCAATTAATTTCTGTTCGTTCTGCTTTTAATGGAGTTGGCAATTGCAAATCTTTTGTTTCTCGTGTAGCACCTTCAATCTCTACTCGGGTTGGTCAATCACAGCGCCGTATTCGTGCCTCGGTAAGTTTCTACTGAACCCCTTTTGCTTTTACAATTGTTGTTTTTCTTGAAATCTTGATTGTGTGGGGGATTGATGGTATAAGCGTCGAGATTTTGCTTTGTTGAAGGTGAATAGTTCAGGAAATTTTAGTGCTGATTTCAACTTTACAAATAATCACCAGAATCTGAAGCAAGATTTTGCCCAAAAAATCTGGCTCCTAAACTTGAATCTCAATCAACTTAATGGATGAGTAGAGGGTTCAAGACCAAGAGTTGTTATAAAGTGTGGTAGTTAGAAGTAGGACAGGGAAAATGTTTTAATTTGGATCTAGGAAGATAGGTTTGTAGAACCTAGGCACAGGTTGTTAAGTGCCTTAGCAAACATTTTTTACTGAACATATTCTTGACACTTGTAAGACATGGAAATTGGGGAAGCATATGAAACCAGAATAAATATGTAGTATTTCCTTCTTTATTTAATACACAACTAAATGTCATATATGAGAAGTTATCATCCTCATCAAAGTTGACAAATGGAGAACTTATCAATGATATTCTAATCAAGTACTATTGAACAACAAAACTTAAAGGAAACAAAAGAACCATTTTAAAAAATTACAAGCAAATGAAATTTTCACCATATCCTAAAGTACAGGAGGCAGAAAGTTTACTCTATTGAGAAACCTTACCTGATCAATCATAGGCATCAATCCAATTGCACGAGCACGAAGAAAGGTACTTGGTAACACAGTTTCCTGTACAACAGTAACGGCACCCAGGAGTAAGCTTATACTGATACAAGTAATGCAAAATTTGGTCTAAGAAAGATGTATGTTTACGTGCATGTAAGTGTGTAAATGGAGACAAACCTGCATCAGTACCAGGACATCCATTGGATCACAACCGTAACAGTGGTTGAACTAATGTCTTGTGTTCTTGGCAATTCTAAGTCTCTGTGAGTCCATTCCCCCTTGCTCCTGAAAACATTCACCATTCACTTTTTTCTTTTGAGATAACTTTTGAGTTTTTGAATATTCATAACCTATTTCCTTACTCATTGGGTTTTTATACTCCCTGTTCCATCTTATTTTGGTTGACCTTTCTATTTTAGTCTATCCCATCAATATGTCCTCTTTTCCTTAAATGGCATAAGTTCACCACATTCAAATAGAAAATACATCTTTTCTTTTTTGTTCATTTAGTTGTATCTACATCTTTATTCTCTTTTTACGTTTTCTAGCTATTTTGTTAAAAGATGTCTTTTAAGGCTCAAGTGTAATATCTCATTAGACTTTTTCCTCTTGAGATTTATGCAAGTCGATGCAAAATAGGATAGGGAAATATGAGTAATGTGCATCCTAAGGCCAAGGTTAAGGAAACGTTTAAAAAAAAACCCAAAAGAAGCCCTCACTCAGCCCACCCTACCAAAAAAAAAAATTAAAAAAAGTTTAATAACCATCTAAAAAAAGGTAACAACTTTGCATATTTGTCATCACTATTCATTGTTTGAAAATAAAAATACAAGCACGGTAAATCTTTTTTTCTCTATAGCATGGTAATAGTATTATTATTTGCAGATCTACATTCTTTAGAGAGCAAAAAGAAGCTTTAATTTGTTCAACATTCCTACCCCAACATAAAAATAAAAAGATATCAATTGATTTGAAGGAGGTGCATCTCACCTCTTTGTTCTTCTTAAAATTAAAGAATAAATGCCATTACATTGACATTATAGTTGAGTCCTTCATTCATTAAATACATTATATAGATATTAATAATATTTGAGAGAGTTCTTTTGATCTTTTGTGACCTGAGAGAATTTATCTTTAAATCTTTTCTAGTGTCATAGTTTGAGGTAAAAAGTAATTTCTTCTTATGATATCTTTGATTTCTTTTTGGTATTCTTTAGAACACGATTAGTTTATAAATACTAATTATTTTCTTTAGTTACTCATAAAATGGTTAAGATCTAAATCTATCATTTTGATTCGTTTTCTCAAATAAATACATTAGATTTTTTTCCATAAATTTATATGTTGCTGTTAATTGTAAAAAATTGGCTTTTTTAGGAAAAGAAAAATTGGTTTTAAAAACTTAATTAATTTAAAAGAATACCAATTTTTCAAAGAAAAAGAAAACAGAGTCACCACTTAATTTTTTTAAGAAATTAAGAAAACTTTAAAAAAGAATTTTAAGACCATAACAGAAAAAGTCTTAAAATTTCAAAGAAAAGGGTAAGGGTCCAATTTTCACTTTTGAGAAGAAATTAATCACTCAAAAATGGCCGCTAACTTGTAGTTGACCGGCGATTAAAGCTCATTTGACTAACTTCTGAAAAGATCAATTCTTAGAATAGAACTTATAAAAATCTAAGTAAAGAACTTTCACAAACATATTTGAAGTATTAAAAGACCTAGAAATGCATTTTTCGAATTAAAGAATCACAAAAAATCACATTTAAATAATAATAACACAAATGGTTCGACTTTTGGGGAATTTAATTAGATTAAAAGTAAAACAATAAAAAAAAGTTAAGAGTTAAACACATAACAACTCCTTGCTGCTGCTGGTTGTTGAAGAAATGGGCTTTTTGCCCTGCTTTCTGCTGTATATTCCAATGGTATACCAGTGTATACACTATATATATTGGTGTGTACATCTGCACCTTTTCACTCCACGACTTGTATATTGCTTCCTTATCCTGTGAATTGGGGCTGACTAGAGGAGAAGAAGACTTGGGCCTCCGTCGCCCAAGAAAAATGCAAAATGGGGGTCCAAAACGAGCAGGGATCATAATTCATGCAAAGAAATAAAGATAAAGATTAGTATGTAATATAGATGATTAAGGTATAAGGTAAAATGGGTTTAAACAAAGTTTCAACTACGACATGAAGAAAATCGATGAATTTTCAGTGAGCTAAAGTAAAATCACTGCCACTTAGACAACACAATCATTTGCTAGAAGATAAAGTCTTACCATGATCACTTATCCTAAGGTGTAAACAAATAAAACTCAATCAAAATGGTTTCATTAAGCTCACATCTTCATAACTTATCACTGAGTTCATGTGAATATAAACAAAAGAAGCTTAGACATTTTCTCAAAAATTAAGCAGCGAAATTCATACTTTGAAACACAATCAGACGAGGCAGTATACACATCTACTCATCAACTAAAGAGAATAAAAGAAAGAAAAAGAGACATTAACCAACAATGCAAGAGAGAGTTTAGAGGTAACAAAGTTCATTGTTAACAGGATTCTAAGCTACTAGAAAGAGAAATACTAACTAAAAAAACAGTTGCTCCAACACACAATGGAAGCTTAGTATGTCTGTTTCTGTTTTTGTTATTACTACCGCATTCTAATATTCAGTTCTATATTTTTTTATCTCCTTAACCTTGCTGTTATCAATTTTTGTGTGCATTTGGGAGCAACATCACACATTTTGTTTAGTCCGTTTGGAAAGAAATGTCATTTTTCTATAATTTTAAAATCATTCTTTTAACCTTAATAAAATAATTTATAATCACATAAATATTTAGTAAAATAACTTTTAATTACATAAATACGTGAGGTACAAAATTTAAAATTGTTCATTTCCCAAAACTCAATATAGTATAATACTTTTTCTCAAGATCGAAACCCACTAGGTGCAAACAATTTCTGAGGGCCATCGGACTGGGTAAAACCTGAATTTACCATGGTGCACTTGCGGGAAACTCCTTACCGAGGGTCTGTGCACCCCCAGGATTAGTCGGGGCTCTAAGAGAATAGAGGACTGGGTAAAACCTGAATTAACTGTGGTGCACTTGCGGGAAACTCCTTACCGAGGGTCTGTGCACCCCCAGGATTAGTCGGGGCTCTAAGAGACTCGGACACCCGGTGCAAATAAAAAAAAAAACAAAACTTTTTCTCATTCTCTTTTAGAATGTCATAATTTTATTTTTGAGAATCAAACAATATGAACTTTCACCAACATTTAAGATATATTTTTCATCATATGATATGAAAAAATTATACTTTATAGTCATTTTCGTGTAATTTTTGACTATCTAAATTTTTATTTAAAAAGTCAAATTTCTGCAATTTATTTTAATTTTAAAAATTAATCAAATTGTTGTTCAAAATGTGTAACATGCAAGTTGCAACTAAAAAAGATAGAAGGGAAATATAGATTGGTATGAGAAGTAGTAAAGTTGATATTTTGGGCCATAAATATTTGGGGCCTAACCTAACTAAGGCAAGGGGTTGAGGTGCCGTTACCCTAGATTGGGGCTTGGATAAGGGGAAATTGTAAAGAAATGAGTTGGTGTTGCTGTAATCGGCTTTCTACTTCAAGTTCGTTGGTGACTAGTAATTTGTGGAGCCAGTTGAACATACCCTGTAGAGTATCAAATGTTGTAGGTGTTTAGGACTCTACGGCGTGCTCTTCTCTGTGTTGTATAAGTATTATTAAATGATTTGTGTTTACATTGCAGGGTTTGAGGCAGAAGAGAAGCCCTCATGGACAAGTTTTTGCTTACTATGGCCTTAAAACCCCACCTTATAAGCTTGTAAGTATTTTTTTTGGGCAAAAAAATATATGCATTTGTCAAATTTATTTAATGGTTCATTCACCTTGTAGGATGCACTAGAACCATATATGAGCCAAAGGATGGTTGAGATACACTGGGGAGAGCATCATCGTGGTTATGTTGAGTCTCTTAACAAACAAGTTCAAAATAATCACATACTTTATGGATGCACCATGGAGGAACTTATCAAAGTAACATACAACAACGGAAATCCATTACCTGAATTCAGTGATGCTGCCCAGGTAATGCATCTTCCATAGGATCCTTTTCATTTTACTATAGGAGTATACTGCAACTTTAAACAACATATTAGTGATCAGGGGCGGCTGCGGTTCAATGTAATTGGAAACCTAAATGGAAATTCAGTTAGAGGCCTAAAATCTGAACAAATTTCATATGTATTTCTTTTTGGGACTTTTTAGATGCATATTATTACTTCATTAGTATCTTTTTTATTTCTTTGAATGCCATCCTTTTTAATTATTAGTTTTAGGTAAGATTTTATCAATTGAACATTGAAAAACGTCTTTTTTTTTTCCTGAGGCAATTATTATATGAATTGTTAACATAATTCTACAAATAATAACTTGAAAAACTTTAAATAAAGATAAGAGTTAGAGCCTATGTTGCTCAGACTCTTCAAATGTGCCATTAGGTGCGTGTCAGATTCATCAAAAATAGTGTATTTTTGGAGAATCCGACACAGTTGCGGCACTAAAAGTGAAGAGTCCCTACAACTTAGGTTAGAACTATAGAATCTGATTCAAAAAGTTGATGACTTGGTATACCCTGCTCTAATTTATTTGTTGTAATGCTTGAAAACTTACAAAAAAATTAAAAAGGAATTTGTAATTCACTTTGTCAACACTTTTCGGCTATTGATGCATATTTTTGATAGAGTAGTACTTTTAACTTATCAAAGATTTGAAGAGAGAGAGAGAGAGAGCGCGCAGAAGGAGTTAGAAAAAAAATAATGTCAGTGTTAGCGAAAAGAATGTAAGAAGGCAAAACAATGTTTTCTTGATTTCTTCTATTTGAACGGGATTAAGGAGAATAAAATAATATAATTTTTTTTAACTTTTTCCTTTTATCATAAATAATTAACTTTTTCTATAAAAATCAACACATAATTTGTTACTGATAAAAATTTGAGGCCCTTCAAATTGGGGGCCTAAGGCATATAATTTTTTAAGCAAGAGCTGCCCCTGTTAGTGCCTAGATTCTAGTTTACTTTTGAGGTTTTGAATCTCCGAGTTAAGCCTTTTAATTTGTGTGAGAAAAAGTTTAAACACCCTCAGTTGGTACTTGGTAATCCTGCCATCCTAAAGGAATCTCGTCCCTTCGGTTGGTATGTAAGTCAAGTGCTTCAAATCAGCATGTCTTGTAATTCTCTTAATGTTTGATAGTGCAGTTAGCATTTTGCTAATCATCTATATATTGTCAACTTGGAGATATTCCATTTTGGATTTATATTTAGTTGTGTAAATTTAACTGAGAATAGCAGTATGTTTCTACCAATAAGAAGAGAGAAGACCTTTTGGTGAAAGATAAGCATATGAAAAGAGTCTACAAGTATAAATATTTAAGGATGTAGGGAGCTGGATTATGATAAAGAACCATTCAATTTTTAACGTATCTGTGAATTTCCCAAAAAATTATGTTTTTCTGTTTCTGTCTTTTAGCTTATTGAATTTTTCCAATTAAGAAGAAATTTAGCTTCTCATCTGTGTATACTCTGTCAACCCAATCCTAACAAGGACGATACTTATGGATCTTCTTATTCCAGGTATGGAATCATGATTTCTTCTGGGAATCCATGCAACCGGGAGGTGGTGATATGCCTAAATTGGGACTCCTTCAGCAGATTGAGAAGGATTTTGGTTCATTTACCAACTTTAAGGAGAAGTTTATAGAAGCAGCTCTCACATTATTTGGCTCTGGATGGATTTGGCTCGTCTGTAAGTTGCTAAATGTATCCAGTGTTCTATATCTGTTTACACTTGTTTACTTTCTTCTTCGGCTGCTCATTCATTGTAATGAGAAAGCTGTAGTATTTTAGGAACTAGAATTGTTGTACTTCTTTACTTTTTGTTTCACTTCTTGTATATGTTTTGTGCTCCAAACCAAATCAATTAGCAACTTCATTGAGGGACAGCTTGTGGTCAGTTGTATAACTAAACCATTCATGAGGATACTTGTGCTTTTTTTTTTTTCCCCTCAAACTCGTATATTAAATTTCTTGTTTCTCTACAGTGTGCGCACATACTACTGACCAAGATCAGAATGAAGTTCTGGACTTCATCTTGTGTGTTGACTCAATTCTTGTATAATTGTATAACAATTCAGTAGATGAGAGGTTTAGCAAAAATATAATGTCTAGTTATCAACTCTCACCTATGCTTGGTCATTTTCTGCAACCTTCAAGTATTCAATATTCCTCTAGATCCCTAAAGTTCTCATCGCATGAACCTCCTGATTCATCTATTGGAAAGTTTTATAGCCATTGTCAATGACATTTGAACAGTCCATGCATCTTCTTCGGGGTTCTTTGATAACACCTTCAATTTGATTATTTCAGTGAGCAGAGAGGAGAAGTGTCTTACAATTATTTAAAACATCAAATGCTGTCAACCCTCTTGTGTGGAATGATATTGTAAGGATTCTTTTTGCTAATGTTCAGTAACTCGTATGACGTTGAAATTACATTTTCTTGGTTATCAGTACTTGCATTTTCATTTGGTATCTCTTTGATTCTGCAGCCCTTGATTGGTTTGGACTTGTGGGAGGTGAGTTCTGCCCTTATTTCCCCATGTACCCTTCACTCAGTCTCTGAAAGAAACTCACAAACCTTTTAGCATTTGCATTCCCATGCTAATACAATTATATGGAGAAAAGATATTCATTAATTGCTCTTCCTATTTTGCAGCATGCTTATTATCTGGATTACAAGGTAACCCACAGTTCTTCCCTTGTGTTTTCTGCAAAGAGGTTCTTTCTAATGTGTCTGTCTTTGTTTCCTCTCTTTTCACAGAATGATAAAGCAAGCTATGTTAATGTGTTTATGAATCATCTTGTCTCTTGGGATGCGGCATTGGGACGCATGGCTCGAGCACAGGCCTTTGTAAATTTAGGGGAACCCAAAATTCCTGTTGCATGACTTGTTCCTTTTATCATCAGTTGTTTCTGCAAATCCCTTTGGAAGAAAAGCAGGTTTCCTCTTGTTTGTTTTATCTAGCTTGTGGTTTGTTACACTAGATGTCCTAAGAACATGCTACAGACTTTGCTATCTTCTTTGTTTACTTCTTGTATGTCATTGTAGCTTCTGAAAAAGTTTACAGCGTGAATCCTGCTCGTAGATGTTTAACTGATTTAACGAATGCATAGTTACAGTGTACGCTTGTGCAAGTACTGCAACGTTTTGGGTTGTATCCCTTATACATCTTTGTGGGTCGTAAATTCCTTATAAATCTGTGCATGTCCGTTGCCTTTTTCGGGGGAATAAAATTACAATTTTAGCCTTCTAGGTTCCTTCGTTCTGAGCTTGGTACGGTGGATACTGCAACCTCCTTTCTTTTCCAGTTTGGTGGATTGTGAAAGAGGTACCTATTGCCCTTGGACCTGTTTGGCCATAGTGTTGCAAAAATATTTGGGAAAAAACTTGGCAAATACTGTTTGGCCATACAGCATGTCATTATTTGACAAATATTTTTGGCACACAAATCCAAATTCCCTAGTACTCGAAAAAAACTACCCTTTTCTTTTTAGTCCGTCCCAAAAAGGATGTCACTTTACTTGAATTTGCAACAATTTTAATCTAAAATTCCCCTTTTACCCTTAATGAAATGATTTTCAACCACTCAAATATTTATGGATGTTTTAAATTATGTGATTTGCTGTCCAAGCTTGCACTAAGGCGAGCTTTGTTCTTGCAGCGATAAGGCTTACTTTGTGGACTTGTTTGTGAGAGCATCAAATACACCAGCCATAAAGATGTATGAGAAGGTAGCAACCATTCCGGTGATTAACCTTGTTGGAGTTGTATCTGGGTGAATAATTAGTTCTTGCTACCAATCCTGTTAACTATTCCTTATTTTCCAGCTTGGTTATGTAATATATAGGCGTGTTTTACGCTATTACTCTGGGGAGGAAGATGGTTTGGGTTTATTGTGACTATAATTTCTATTTGCTCTTTGATGTCTCCGTTATGACCCTTGTTTCCTTTTTGCTGTTCCAGATATGAGGAAGGCATTATCGCGAGATGTAGAAAAGAAGTCTATGATCCCTCTTAAACGGCAATGAATTGGAGTATGAGTGAGTCAGGAAGAGTGTTAGCATGTAGTACATCTTTCAAGAAGCTAAGCATCAAGAAGACTTTTGTGGAAATGTACAAAATGAGGAGTCTGGGTGAACATGGATGCTTTCTATTTTTCAGTTATGTCAATTAAGTACTTTGCAACATAGTTTTAAGACCAAATCTCAATACTAATAATTTTAAAATGTAAAAATTTTTTGACAAACTTTTAAATACTTTAACAGCGTTCCAATACAGCATAAACCAATCAATTTTTCTCCATAGTTTTACTGAAGTTGGCTCTGTGACTATTCAATATGGAATAGCTCAGTTGTTGAGATTTGACAATTCAAATTATAAATATAACCGGAAGTAAAACAAGTTTTATGACTATACCTAAGTACTCCATTCTAACTATACTATACTATGTTCGTTCTCAATCACAGTCAAAAAAGTAAAATTTAAAAATTGACTATCGAGTTCTAAAATTTAAAAATAATTACCTTGTGAAATTAGAGAGGTTGTTTAGATCAAGTATATAAAAATAGGATAAAGTAAAACAAATATAGTACTCTCTATGTCCCATATTAACTGAATTTGTGAAGTAATACACACATATTAAGAAAAACATTCAAAAATAAATTTTACACTATACTTTCCACTATTGTTCTTTGTAAAATCATAAATATATAGTGTAATTTATTTTCTAGAAAATATAAAAGTTCAATTAATGCGAGGGCAAATATGAAAAAAGTTTCAAACATTCATCTTGAACTTTGAAAAATTCAACTATTTGAACCTTGAAAAAAGCTTTAAAAATTCAATTAATTTGAGACGAAGGGAGTAGTAAATAATTTGAAGAAGAGAATACCCTAATCTTCCACCTCAATCTCTTCTTATCTTGGGTCATGTCCAAGACTGCAAGTTAAAGCCAAATCCTGTATGAATACTGTTAAGTATTTACGCTCTCCTCTTAAAAAAGATGACCTAATTTGACTTTGCATGGAATTCAAGGAAAATTTTTTATTATATGTTCAATGTTCAATAAATCATATTTAAAATGTCTAAATAAAATTTACGAACACTTTTAAGAGATTGTCAATATATTAAACCAAAACAATATCATAAAAGGGCCCCTAATTGTATAATAGAGATTAATGAAGTGGGGATCTAATTTTATTTTGGGAATGTTTGACTTGAAATATGGCCAAATTATTGAATAATAAAACAGAGGCGTGATCTTTGCTTCGAGTGTCAGCAAAATTATCCAATTGGTAAAATAATAAAATATAAATCGTAGTTAATTAATTGAAACTTAGAAATTTGGCATTCATATTGCCTTTACTCATACAAGTGGTTCCAATATTTACTGTTTATATAAGTTATTATTCCATCATTAATTTAACGTGTTTGCTTAATTTTACAGTGATTATATTAATTTATCTATTTAATTTTATTATATCATTTCAATAAATTATTTCTTCAATTGTTTTAGCTTTGAATTTATAATTTTGCCCCTGATTAATTATTTTTTTCCGAAAGTAGCTCTCGATTACCTATTAATTATCTCTTCATCTACATCAATTAAGAAATTACAATATTACCCGTAATAAATTATTTTCCTTAAAGGTAACTACCGATTTATGTATCAGCTTTAGCTTCTTTATTTTACAATATTACTCCTAATAAATTATTTTTCAGATGTTTCTGCTATTACCAATTTAAAATATTATGAAAAATAAATATATATTTTGATTGACTCTCAAAATTTTATATGTGCAACAGAAATCGGAACAAAATAAGTTATTTAAAAATACCATAAAATGTGCTATAAGTTGCAATAATTCACAATTTAAAAATTAAAAAATATAAAATATCTAATCAATGTCACATAAATTGAGATTAAAAAAATACAAGCTCTTGTGATTATAATAATTGATAATTTTCAATACTTAAAATACATATAAAAAATATTAATTCTCAAAATTCTATTAAGATCACATAAATTAGAACGAAGATTGCCTCTCCAAATTTTATTTATATCACAAAGAAAAATAACATATATTAACGAGGCAGAGGTTGTCGTAAGAAACTGCCAATCCACTGTAGCCTGCAAGCTGCAACAGCTGACTTAAATTAATGGTTCAATATTATAATAGACGACAAAATAATGAAGACTGGTGATAATATTGACTAGGAATTCAACAATATATATACGTCATTGAATACTCTCTGTCCCATTTTATTTGTATTGTATTGTATTTATGATGTTTGTTTGCAAGTGTCATTCATGGCAAGAAGGATCCTATGCTTGGTGCTATGTCAGGTGCATTATTGTTTTAACATTTCACGTGACCAATTTTTGTTACAAAGATTACAAGTGACGGATTCAAAATTATCACTGAGGGAATTCAAAATTTGAATAAGTAGTCATATGAACGAGTCGAAAGGAATTTCACGTTTACTATATACATAACATGCATGTTATTATTACAATTAAGTTAAAATATATACACTGATCATAGTGTAAATAGTCTTTACACTTTCAGTGTATATAAAAAAACTTAAAATGTACTCTATTTACTAATCACGTATAAAAGCATGCAAGATCGATCATGTCAGTCGATGATTAACTAGGGTTTATTCTTGTACAATTGAATGAGCTAGACCTTGCTAACATGGCGATAAGCCGGCGAAATGTGGATTCATCACAAGGAAGAAGAATTCCATTACTATTATCAAATCCATATTCTTCAGCAGCCTTATCAAGAAGATTTTGGAGCAATGGATTCTTCAAGTAAGATGTAGGCAAAACAAACCTTTTCATTTCATTCCCAACATACACAACAAAATGCCCTTTGGGGGTTCTTGATTTTATTCTACCTTCAAGATCTTCTTTAGTACTAGTAGTATTTTTCTTAGGCATGTTTGAACTGAAGTAAGGACAATAGAAGGGTCTATTTATATTGTGTAAACAAGTGCATGTGCTCATGATATGTTTTTTTTCTCTTTCTATTTATGGGTATAGAAGATAAGGGTAATAAGTACAAAAGGAGTAAATAAGGAATGAGGCCAAAATGTTGTATATGTGACTGATGGAGTACTCATGTCCATGCAAAATGGCTAACTTAGGGCTTGGGAGAGTCTAAGTTTGCTAGGGTTTTAGTGGTCATGGCTTCTGATCTGCATGCAGGGAAGAGCTTCAGCAGAAGCACATGGTGTCAGGAAAAATTGATATCTTGATGCCATACCCTCAATCTACTAAATTCAAATGCATCCACTGGAACTACTGAGAAAAAACTACCAGTATCACCACGATCATTATGATACATTGGAACTCGAACTCAATGTCTAAGTACGCTTGAAGCTAATTAGTGTGTACTATGCCAATCAGACTCGAAATCCATGTCTTTCTATCGCAAAACGTTACAAATTAATTCTCTCATCAGGTCATTACCATATCATGATCATGTTGCATTGGAACATGGACTCAAACTCCATGCCATGTCGTAATGATGCACTACTTGATGTCTTATCCTCATAATGTGGTGGAACTTGTTCAATCCATAATATGCGTAGCATGAAAGGCCATATGCATGTACATTATTAATGCTACAACTTGAACCGAACGTCTTTCGATATCTCAAATTAGGTTGGGACTGTCTGATGCGCGCACCATCACCCTCATAATATATATGCATCATAAGTTCAATTACATGCTAATAATTAGGTTAAAAAAAGTACGTATTTCATGCAATAACATAGTCAACAACTAGGAACTTAATTCCGGAAGGTACTATTCTAAAATA
Source organism: Solanum virginianum (assembly GCA_000787875.1). Lineage (NCBI taxonomy): Eukaryota > Viridiplantae > Streptophyta > Magnoliopsida > Solanales > Solanaceae > Solanum > Solanum virginianum. The sequence goes on along the minus strand of DF359985.1, from coordinate 1,839 downwards.
TAAATAATAAGATTTGCTAAAATGACAAATATTAAATATGTTATTACGAGTTGTAACATTATATAATAACAATTTAATTACAAATTATAACAAATATATACAGTATAATGTATATATCTGTTATAACTTGTAGTTAAATTGTTAAAATCCGTAATTGCTAAAACTTGCTATTCATTATATATGGGTGAAAAGGTTACCCAAGCTACCCTAAGTCATCGAGAGACAATTTCACACATGCTACATATTGAAGTTTTTCAACGACCCTAAATTCATGGAAATAAAAAAGATGGACTTCTTAATTAATGCTACTCGTTCAGTTGAGGTAAGGTCTAGCCCCCTTTGTAATTACTTCGTTGAGGAATTTTTTATTATAACATCAATAAAAGGCCACTAGATAAATTGCAAAAAACAAATAACACTACTTGTTCAGAAATCTTTATTTTTTTTAACAATATCAGACGGAAGTATAAAAGAAACAAGGCAGATTAACTGAACCAGACCAGACCAAATTCGTTTAGTTAGTTGGATTACGTATGGGATGTTGACTGCCATAACCAACTGTTGATATATTTCATATAATAAATGCTAAATTGCTAAAGCTAGGGGCTTCCATTTCCTCCAGAAGAGTATGCATGCAACTAGCCAGCCCATCTCCTCCAGGATAAGATAATTTACATACAATTCAAGGACAATATTGTATTTCAATTCATTACCAATAATTTTATTAACGGATCGTTTGGTTTGAATATAAGTTATGATGGGATAAATTATGTTGGAATTAGTAATGATGGGATAAGTTATGTTGAGGTTATTTCTTATTGAGTGTTTGGTGTGTTAGATAGATTTTAAGAATATTATGCTTATTTACAAAAAATACCCTTCACTTTATTAGTTTTTAATGTATTTTTTGCTAACTTTAGTTATTCAATATTCGTTTTTTAAAAATAAATCTCTCATCTTATTTAGCTTAAATATTTTTAGGTGTGCATTTCCATAATAATATCATATGCATTTAAAATAAAACTCTTTAAAAAAATTAATTTACAAATAGAACTTGCATTTTTAAGTTTGTTAAAGTAAAAAAGGATTTATGAAAAAAATCAAAATATAAAAAAATATAATAATTAGTCAATAAAAATTATACTATATAGTATAATTTTTTAATAGAAAAATATGAAGAAGTATTATAAAAATAAGGAGTTAAGGTTTTGAATATTATTATATATCGTATTAAAAATAATGTAAATATATATACAAAATAAGGTATAAAAAGTGATAAAGGGAAGATTATGTTTGTCATTTTATAAATTTATCCAATGACAATTTGTCATGAGATTATTATACCCGGGATAAGTTATCCCTTCTAAGCCAACCAAACAGACATTTAAGGGGGGATAAAATTTTATCCCGCGATTAATTAGAATTTTATTTTATTTTTAAATAATATAAATAATATATTTTTATTTAAAAAGAAAAGGTAAAAAAATTTGATGTGTAATTACATCATGTAATTACATCAATTCCTAGCTCCTCCTTGGGAATTGAAGAGTGTAATTACATTACTTCAATTCCACCTAATTTCACTCTTACCAAGTAATTACTTAGTCTACCAAATAAGCCAAAGAGTGTAATTGCAATTGTACTCAATTACACCAATTCCCAATTACATGGGGGCTAGGGGTGAACAAATTCAAACCAAAACACGAACCAAACCGTAAACCAAGTCAACCCGACAAAAAAAACCCGACTAATGGTTTGACTTGACTTAGTTTGGTGTTGACAAAAAAACCCCGACTATATTTGGGTTGGTCTGGTTTTGATTTTAAAAAACCAACCCGA
>DF359986.1:67899-89251 GCA_000787875.1 Solanum virginianum | reverse complement strand
TTTTTTGGGATTCTTTGCCCTGAACCCCAGGTGGCGCCAGAATCTGTGGGTTAACACCCACGAAAAATGGCTGAAATCGCGTATTTCTCCTTCCTTGGGCCATAAAATCCTACCAGGCCCCCGCCGTTGCCGCCGGACCACCTGGGCCGCTTGCCGGGCTCGTCCCTGTCCCACCCGTATGATTTTTTGGGATCCTTTGCCTGGAACCCCATGTGGCACCAGAATCTGTGGGCTAACACCCACGAAAAATGGTCGAAATCGCCTATTTCTCCTTCCTTGGACCATACAATCGTACCAGTCCCCCGGCAACGCCGCCGGACCACCTGGGCCGCTTGCCGGTCTCCTCCCCCACCCACCTGTATAATTATTCGGGATTCTTCGCCCGAAACCCAGATGGCGCCAGAATCCGTGGGCTAACACCTACGGAAAATGGCCAAAATCGTCTGTTTCTCCTTCCTTGGGCCATAAAATCCTACCAGGGCCCCACTAATGCCGCCGGACCACTTGGGCCGCTTTTCGAGCTCGTGGCCAGAATTTGTGGGACCTATATGATTTTTTGAGATTCTTTGCTCGGAACCTCAGGTGGCGCCAGAATCCGTGGGCTAACACCCACGAAAAATGGCAGAAATCGCTTATTTCTCCGTTAGACTATGAATTTTTTTTGGTGATTTGACTTTTGGTCTATTTCACAATCCAGGGAAGAATTTCAACATCCTCAACCTAATTGGCCGAGCTTTTTTAGGCATTTAGGGGTCACTCGAGAGAAATTAGGTGATTTTCTTCGTGGTATAGTTTCCAGTCAACTTTTTTTTTTTTGAAACCTTTACAAAATCTTCTATAATAGCCTAACGAAGAATTCCAATAGCCCCTACCTGACCACGAGGTGTTTTTTAACATTTTGGGGCCACTCAATAGGAATTAGATAATTTTTTTCATTTTTCATATTTGTTTGCCCACGAATTTTTGGTGGTTTAGCTTCCGATCAATTTTTCCATAAAACCTTTATAGAATTGTCTATAAAGATCGAAAAAAATTCAATAGTCTGGGCCTAATAGGCGAGGCTTTTTTAGCATTTAGGGTCTAGTCAAAAAAATATTATGTAGTTGTCTTCATCTCTTATGTGTATTAGCCCATGGATTTTTTTGGTGGTATGACTTTTGATCAATTTTTCTGTGAAACCTTTATAGAACCATCTGTAATGACCCAAGGAAGAATTTCAATAGCCTTGTTCTTATCGGCAGGGCCTTTTTTATCATTTAGAGGTCATTCAACAAGAATTAGACGATTTTCTCTATCTTTCATGTGTGTTAGCCCATGAATTTTCTAGTGGTATGGCTTCCAATCAATTTTTTCAACAAAATCTCTACAAAACTATCCATAATGATCTGGGAAGAATTCTAACAGTCTTGACTTAATTCATGGAGCATTCTTTAGCATTTAGGGACCACTCAACAAGCAGTTTACTCTGTTTTTGTATGTGTTAGCATATGAATTTTTTTGGTAATATGACTTTTGATCAAGTTTTCTTCAAAACCTTTGTGTAACCGTCCATAATAAATTGAAAGATAATTCCAATAGCTTCAACCTGATTGACGGGACATTTTTGTAGTATTTAGGGGCCACTCTGTAGGAACTAGGCAATTTCTCTATTTTTCGTGTGTTAGTCTATCTGTCTATAAATTTTTTAGTGGTATGGCTTTCGGTCACTTACAAAATTGTTTGTAATGCCTCGAGAAAGAATTTCAATATGCTTAGCCTGATTGGTGAGACGTTTTTAGCATTTAGGGTCATTCGACAAAAATTAGATTTTTTTTCATTTTTCGTGTGTTTTCACTGATAAATTTTTTAGTGGTATAGTTTTTGGTCAATTCTTTCGCGAAATCTTTACAGAACCATATGTAATGACCTCCGAAAAAATTTCAATAGCCTCAATCTGACCAACAGGGTATTTTTTAGTATTTAGGGGACACTCGACAAAAATAAAGTTATTTTATTTGTTTTTCATTTTGTTAGCCCATAAATATTTTGGTATTATAGCTTTCGATCATTTTTTCACAATCTTTACAGAACCATTCGTAATGGTCTTGAAAAGAATTCAAATAGCTTAAGCCTGATCGATGAGGCATTTTTAGCATTTAGAGACCACTCAATAGAAAATAGACAATATTCTCTATTTTTTATGTGTATTAGCCCGTGAATTCTTTTGATGATATAACCTCCGATCAATATTTTTTTATGAAACTTCTACAAAATCATCCATAATGACAAGGGAAAAATTTCAATAGTCTCATTCTGATCGACGGGGCATTTTTAGTGATCTAAATTGCACTTTGAAGTGGTACTTGTCTAAGATCGACCTAAGTGATCAAGCCTGCCTATGTCATAATTTGTGAAAATTGAAGCCTACATTCACACGGTCCCTACACAACTCCTTTACTAAATATTTTGGGTATCTTATAAGAAATGATTCTTTTAGTGCTTTACACTTTGAGAGAACATCATTCGTTTGTTGGTAAAAAGAACCAAAGAATCAAAAAAAAAAAGTATCAACTCAAAATAATTATCTAATGCATGTTAAACTTTTTCATCCATTTCAGTTCTTTATATTTTGAATCTCCCTAACTTTTTCATTCATTTCACTTCTTTATATTTTGAATCTCCCTATGTTAACATACAGCTAATAAAATATTCCAACAAATTGTCAGAAGTGATTGTTACGCAAGGTAATAAAAAAGAAAGAAAATAGATTCTTATGTCTTTTATCATTTAGGAGCCATGTGAAACAAAAGTCTCATGCACGGTTTTGAATGAGAGAGAAGCGAGGATTCTTCTTTTCGACTCTGACTCTCCCAATTCAGTCTTCGTTTTTCTTTCTATTACTTCGTAAGTAGTTGCTTCAGCTTTAGCCACTTAAATTTTTGATATTCCTTTTTATTTCTCATCAAACGAATGACATCTTTTTCTGAAAATCCTAGCTATTATTTGAGAAATCTCATTTTCTCAAACTAGAGAGCAAATTTATGGTCATAGTGACTAGTGGATGTATCATGTATGGCTGAAAGCAATTTAGCCCAACATATCCAGTGTAATCCGACAAAGTAGGAGCTAGTGAGAATATGATGTACACGGACCTTACCCCCACCTTGAGGATAGATAGGTGGTTTCAAATAGACCCTCAAGAAGCAATTTAGCCATAGGAGCATGAAAAGGGAAAACGACGACAGTTTTGTTTTTTCAATGTTAAAAAGTTGAGGTTTATAACATACAAAATGATCCAAAACTGCCATAGGAGACTATGGATGATCTCATTATTAGGGAAAACACATTTTGCAAGACATTCAAAATATGATTATTGCAAAGTGTTCTTTGCCGATACAAAGATCAATGTACTGCAAACCTTACAAAAGGGGAAAAAAACCTGCTTGAGCAAACAACTTGACTCACTGCAGCGGCTATCGCAACATACTCCCTGGAAACCGTCCATAATATTAATCTTCATCTTCATCTGCAACAAAAGCTCCAGCAAGATTAGGACAACTAAATATAAGAGACGAGAAAAGCTAAAATGACTAAGCACAGCATAAAAGAAAGCTACTCCAACAAAAATAATAGAGCCCAGAAGAGTAACTTCCAGAATGCACACACCTTAAAAATTACAGATGCAAACATGAAGCACAAACTTGATTCTATTTCATGGTTGAACATAGGTGCAATTTGATACTTTCCCCATCAGTTTTGTTGAACCTTTGGTTTTGTAGTACACTTTTCTTTTTTATAGTCGTAGGGTGTGAGTCAGTCTGCACTTATCTCGACTAATTCCACCAGTAAAGATACTAAGTAAACTTGTCCACCAAGGCTTGACCATATGGAAAAATCACCCAGTATTTTTGCTTCGCTGGAATATGAACCTAAGACCTTACCTCATGGTTCTACTCTTCCTATGTAGTTCCTAAAAGGGTTCACATGATTTTAGATGGAAATTTCACACTTCAGTTTCATGCACTGCTTACCAAATGTTCCCTCCATTTTATTTTATTTTATTTTTGACAAAGTGAAAAATGGACTTTCAACATTTTGACAAGGCAACAGGGGCATGTGTGTCTAAAATGTTCAAAATCCATAGAATGGAAAAAAAGAGAACGTTTTAACAGTGCTAATTTGTTCTTGCTTTTGCAGGTTACAACTATAGAGGGGCTCTTAAAAAACTTTCTTAAAACTCCGTGCCAAGTCAAACATCACCACATAAATTAGGATGGAGGGAAAATTAGATACCAAACATTCTCCTTCGATGACATTTCTTCAAAATGCACGTTTTTTCTGAGACCTAAAATACAAATGTAAAGCTCATAGATCTCAAATCATGCAATATCAAAAGCATCATTAAACTTTCTATGAGGCCAACAAACAAATTCACACGTACTTCGGAAGAATTTGTTTGAGCGTGAAAGAGAAGCGCGCAGGTGCTTCAAAAGAATTTTTCCAGTTTATTAATATGAAAGACACGGGAATAAAATCGGAATTTCTAGATTTGCCTGAATATCCTCTTTCTCCTTTGTCAGATCCATCCACCACTCTATTCCTAGGTTCTACGTTGTTGCTGACTTTATGGACCAGTGGCCTCTACCTACTTTGATAACGACATCAGATCCACCATATGTGTCAGGTGTAAGTGGTGTCTGATCCTCTCTCCACACATTGTAGAAATATATTTGTGGGTTTAGCTGATTTGACAAATGCTGAAGACATATGGAGACCTATTTAGCTTGTTTTCCACTTCCAACAAAGGTAGAAGTTCAAAAAGGAGGACACCAGATAAAGAAACAACAACAACATACCCAGCGGAATCCCACAAGTGGGGTCTGAGGATGGTAGAATGTACGCAGACTTTACCACTACCTCATAGAGGTAGAGAGGTTGTTTCCCGGGAACCCTCGCCTCGAAAACCCATAAGCAGATAAAGAAAACAAAGAGAGCCAAATATGGATGGCAAAGGAAATGGATGTCTTTTATCATTTAGGAGCTTCCCGGGAACCCTCGCCTCGAAAACCCATAAGCAGATAAAGAAAACAAAGAGAGCCAAATATGGATGGCAAAGGAAATGGAACTGTGACGGACGAACAAGATGCATATAGATCTGACGACGATAAGGATATATATCTAGCTAACTCTTTTGAGAGAGGGGGGAATGAAGTATTTAAGCATGGGGGACATTTAGGTTTTTGGTTGATGATAAGATATTACTGATACTTAAATACAGTAGTATGCTTTAGAATGGTTGGAATAGAAAGAGCATCATTAACATATTCCATGAGGCCAATAGAAAACCTCACACATACTTTTGAAAGAAATTGTTTTGGAGCACCCGTGAGAAGCTCTCCCTTCTCCCTAGGCAGGCCTCACCTTCTCTTCCCCTCTAATTAACCTTTCTAACCTTCCAATCCCACAAACTTTCTCCTCCATCTTTCACCCCCCCCCCCCAAACAGACCTAACCTCACTGACCAGTTTTCACTAGATAGTCCAACTTGTGATCTTTTAAAAACTGATTGCTTTCCATCATAAAGAGATAGAAAAACCCGTTTTATGGTTGGCTCACTTTGGCCAATAATCTTTTGAGATCAAAGAAAAGTCAACTAAACACGATGTTTGGTATGAGTGCATTGAGAGAAGCTGCATTTGTAAGTACAATTTATTGCTTTAAATTAGTCATGCTATGAATTTGCCAGATATGAGCTATGGGCTTCTGAAAAAACTGGTGATGTCAATAGATGATTGGTAAGGAAGGAGAGATCTCGGCAAGTCATGGTTTTTCAAAACTTCAGAATTGTCACCACACAGGAAAACAGGGAAAGTTCATCATTTCCTGAGTTCTCGCTGACTGATGGATGGTTAGACATAGCAGACAAAGAATGGAGATTTCTCTTAAAAAGGACCCAAAATTATTTGGATAAGATTGCATGGCTTCCCTCTCCAAATATGGCCCCCCCAACAGTTTCAGTTCAACGGATACATGCTTGGTTGGCTGGAAGCTGATTTGGATATGAAAGAGAGGTGCAACTTGGGTTACATTGCAGGTGAAAGTTTATCCTTGTAAGATTCCAAGGGAGATTGAAGTTTCTATTGAAGAGTTTTGTAGTCTCCACTCCCCGGCATAAGCAGGAATTCGTAGGAGATGAACTAACATACTTGGACTCTTTAACCAGTCCATTACTTGGACCACGCAAGGTATTGAGTACTTTTATGCCTGGAATAATGGCCCCCTTGGTTTGCTCTATAGTCAAAAAGGCTACCATCAACTTTAATTAAAAATAAGGGAATGGGATTGGTGTCTAATGTTCTTTTTGCCTGAACCCAATCAATTTCCTTCAGAAATAACACCCAGCATATTTTCCCTCAGAAACAAATCTAATGCCCAAGCCAAAACCTGTCTGTAATATAAAGTCATAAACCTGATACCCCATTTAAACCAAACAACACCTAAGGCCATCTAACAAAACCGCATTCCACACAAAATATAATCAAGTATAACTCTTAAAGCTTTTCTTTCCATAATCAAGTCTAACAACCAAGTTATGTCATGTAATAAAAGAAAGATGAATAGCAAATGGAAGCTATATTTCAAGAGAATATTAGTCTGATCTAATTATAAATTCATCAATCTTGGTTTTGTTATTCCACTACTTAATATTTGCCTTCCGTTTAACTTCAATGGTGGTAACATGGTACCTGTTTGGGGAACAAAAGTTGTTTAAAGGAGGTGCATCTGAGAGGAAAACACCTGCTTATTATTGGATTTCAAAGTATATGCAGGTGTGGAATTTGTGGCGAAGGGTAAAAAAGATTCAACAAAAGATTGGTCATACCTTTTCAATGAGTATTCCAATAATAGTTTTGCCCGAAAAGAACTTCCAGGAGACAGAAAGTCAATCAGTAGAATTCGCAAGGAGCCAAAAGAGATAATGGAACATTTGATAACAGTAAACATTTGCATTGCTGAACTGAGCAAAGACATTTTTTGTTGATAACTGATAAATCTGCAAGGCCATCAGAGGCCGCATTGTTTGAAACTCTATGGATAACAGGCCCTCCCTTCTATACTTCTCCACTTAAAGACAAACATACTGTCGACATCGGAGTTCAAACCAGTGACGTGCGCCTAACCCACGCAGCAATAACTAATTCTAGTTTACTTTTTTCCCAGTATCTCTTCTTTGCTCCTTAACTTACTTTTGAGGTGCAGTATTCATCTCAGGAGCAAATTATACATGGTACTGGAAATATTGGCGCTGCCAATCAAAATGCATAACAGATCTTTGAGACTAGTCCAAGTACTATAAGAGCTCAATTAAATCTCAAAATACACACTTCAGCTTTCAGGTCAACTCAAATTGCAGGATGATTCAGGAAGCCTTAAATGATTAACAAGGTCCATTCTTTATCAAAATGAACAACAAGATCCATTAACATCCAAGAATTAGGTACTGGCAACCCAAAAGTAAAACTAGAATCCAATGAAACACAATAAACAAGAAAAAATAGGATCTTTTCAAGAAAGGGCCCCAATTGGCAATGGTAGCCAGCACTCTAAAAGACAGTTGTCTAAAGTTTTAAACAAGTTTTCGCTACTTTAAAGAATCCCTAAGAATTTTCAGGCATGCAATCACTAATGGTTCTCACATTTTCTAAGGATTTCTCTATCAATTTCCCTGACCTCCCATTGCCCGACTACGTCCTCGAGAAGAACAAAGATCTATTTTTACCAACAAACAACATTGACCAACCCAAACAAGAACCCTTCTTGCTCAAATCACCCATCTCACATGCATATCCTTAAATTTACTTCAACGACAATACTAATCCCTCCATTTCAATTTGTTTATCTTACTTTCCTTTTTAGTCATTTTCAAAAAAGAATGCCTCTTTCCCCCTTGTTTAGCAACTCTTTCACTTCAATTTTGCACACGACAAATTTACGTAGGCAAGATTAAAGGGCATTTTAGTCCATTCTACACAGACCAGAAGATCTTAAACTCTGAGCCAAGTCAACACATTTAGCACAATTCAGTAGTGAAGACCCTCATCTAAGTTACATCTAGGGTTGTCAAATTTCAAAGCTTGTGTCTTTCCAAAGTGATTGCTAATAGACAAAAAAGTGAAATGCAACAAAGGGTGTTCAAACCCAAATTTGAAAACTTACCAAAGTAACGACGTTCATTGGCAAGCCTAGATTTCTCGAGCAATTTGTCTAGGTCTTCATTGCTCTTGGCCTCCCATTTCACCATCTGATTGGCAGCCACCACACCAATTCCCATGCCCAACAAATGTTCCCACGGATCTACAAAATCGAAACCAAAAAATCAGCAGCTAATCCCAAATTTAAAAAAAAATCAAGAAAAGGGAGCGTAGAAGAATACGGCGCATGTAAGGAAGTTTTCGAAGGGCATTAGAGTACATCTGGGTACACAATCCCAAAGCGGCTCCCACCATTGTTGCACTCAACGGCATCTTCTTCTTCTTCTTCTCTTGGCAGAAATGGTCAGTCGAGGAGTATAGGCTGGGAAATTTCTATCGGATTCTACTAGGTCGGATTTGGGGAGGATGATTTTTTTTCCCTCTTATATCTATTAAAATTAAAATTTAAGTGGTTGAACTTTGGCTATTTGATTTTTTTAATACTTTTTCAGCTTAAAAAAATATTTTTTGTCATTCAAACACATTCAAAACTTAAAAAAATATTCTGAAGAATCACCCTATAATCATATATCATTTATAATATTTATCGGTGGCGCAATAATTGATAATATGCTTTTATGAAAGTGGATAGTATTAACAGGCTAAACGAAAATTATGACCAGACGTTTGGAGCTATTCTATCTAAAATATGAGACACAATCACACTTCACTATATATAATCTATAAAGGCTCCAGATGATACAGACTATTTGGTTTAAATTAAGACAGGCCCTACCTTACACTCAGGTTCTATAGAATATCAAAATACATATTATAGACTAAAAAAGTATTGAATCAATTTGTATCTCACCAATAGCTAGTAGATGCCCTTTACTCCTACTAGGAAGATCTACTAGCCTTTGCATCTGTAGCATGAAATGCAGGTCCACCGAGTTGTTATGGGATAATGCACTGAATATGTAAGGCATAAAGTGACTATGTGCGAATTAAGAACTCAAGTAAAGCATGTACCAATATAAGGATAAAAGACCACTTCTACATTACATTATGTGCACAGCATATAATATGAATGACTAGTTGATCAGTGGTTAATATATAAATCAAGATCGATCATGCTAGGCTTTTCTTTCACCCTAAGGATGCCACCCGTAATACTGGGATCGACCCTCAGGTGATTCTTCCATCCTTGGAATACAATTCATCAATATGCAAATTCACTTAAAATTTTTTATTAGCATTTTAGATAATTCTTTGATAGTCATAACATTTTTGAGTTGAAGGCAAGTGACATGCAAATAATCATATAAGTCACTAACAACAATGTAAGAGTAGTTTACACAATTATTGAGGTTTATAGAAACTGAAATAATATATGAATCGGAGAATCTTAGTAGCTTAGTTGGTTAACTATCTGAACTCCCACCTTGTTGGTGAGGGTTCAATTCCCCACATTGTAATCTCCCTCCACATTTTTCCTTCCCCTACCTCCAATTAATATATGAACCTTAATTCATACAGCTTGAAATACAAAGTATACATGCATATTTAACTCATAGAGGGGCTTATAGGCTTTTAAGGACTTTTTAAATTTTGAAAGTATTTGAATAATACAAAAAGACTAAGTCAAATATTTGTACCAGATTTTTGCCTTAATAGCCTCTCTTTTTAGCACCTCTCTTATAGTTCATTTGCAGCCATCATTTGGTTTTAATTTAGGCACACATTTAAGTAGATGATGCACCTATTCGACCATTCTTGTGGGCTTGGACATATTGGGCCTTGGACAATCACTCGTCCCATTTTTCTTTTCGACATTTTACAAATATCATACTTTTTTGAGTTAACTATAATTAATATTAATTTTTTTAAAATTATAAAAAAAATTCTTCTTTTTGATACAAAAAACAAAATTAGTGATACATGTCGAAAATATAGGAGCATTAAGGGTTTTTAACTATGATACATGGAGAAGTAGGGATTGTTATTTGTATCAATAAGTGTTGCAGTTCTGTATCATTTAAAAGATTTTTGTTATTTTATAAAAAAATTAGAATTATATGAAATTATGTAAATATAAGTTGTGTATTTTTGTAATTTTTTGTTTTATGTTGTTCCTTATGGGCCTCAAATTGATCACTTAAATCTTAATAAAGGCCTTACTGGCCCATTAGTTAAAGTAGGTAATGCATTTACTTGTCACCTACTAGTTTAATTTAGTCAAGCAATCACCTTACTTGTATTTACACCACTTTCTAGATATTAGCTTCTTTCTAAGACCTTAACACTAATATACACTTTATCACGTTTGACTTTAACATCAAATGCCACATTTTGACTATCTTGAGTTTGAATATGATTGATCAGTTTACTTAGAAGTATGGATGGAAAGGTATGGAGTATTACACCCTCAAAACTTTTTTGTTTTGTCACTTTTCGTCTAGGAAAACAAGTTCATTACTTATGCCACCAAGCTATATCAAGTTTCATATGCGCAGGACTATTACATGTAAAGATCCAAATCCTACCCTGCCCATATATGGTCCAAATTTGATCTATATCTAATGTCCCTAAGAGATAGGGTTTCCTAAACCATCTCTCCAGCCTCTTCTGGTCTGTTTTGACGTTGCAGCACAAAAAAAAAGGAGAAAATAAGAAAGTGTCTCTTGTAATTTTGTCCTATCGATCCCACATTGACAAGTCTCATCTGGTTACGACGAAAGTATTTCTATTATGGCAGGATGATCTATGTCCAAAATAACTTGAATTACAAATTTTTTGTCCTATCAAAATAAGGAGATTTGGATTGTTATAACAATCTCTAAGAATCCTTGACTTTGAATTCACTATTTATTCTGATTTTGATCAACTTACCACATATATAATCAACACATGACCTTATAATATCATCGTAACAGTCAACTTGTATGTTTTTAACTTACAATTACCAAATCTTTTGTCATTTATCCCCAATATATTTTACAATCTCTACAAATAACAATCAACATAACCCTAATTCCTCTCCACCCCCTTTCCTCCATTTATTGTATTACTTTTCATTAAAAAAACACTTTAAAATTTATGTATATATTTGTAAATAACTTTAAGAATTATTAAGTTGATCAAAGTTCATATAGTTTAACTCTTAAAAAGCAAAATGTGACCAAAAAAAAAAAAGGAAGAATGAAATGAGTATGTATATCGAGCTAACAAGAACAAAATTATCTTTTAACTTCTAATAAAATGTGACCAAAAAAAAAAAAGGAAGAATGAAATGAGTATGTATATCGAGCTAACAAGTACAAAATTATCTTTTAACTTCTAATTCATGATTTGGATGAGAAGAAAATTGAAATGAGAAATTTCATATTTGGATGTTATATTAGAGAAACTTCGTACATATTGTCTTGAATTGATCCTAATTATTTTTGTACAATATTACTTAGGGCATTTTGTTAACATTTTTTTTTTTTGGGTTTAGAAGAAACATATTTTTTTTTGTCCACTTTTACTTGTTCAATATACTAAAAAATAGTTATCTCATTTTACTCATCCAATTTGATAAATCAAAAAATAAGTTATCATTTTATATATATTTTATCCTTACTATCAAATAATATTTAAAATTAAAGTAGAATTAGATTAAATTAATACTTAATTTAGATGCTTAAAAGTCATACATCTTAAAATATTGATCAAAGTTCATATAGTTTAACTCTTAAAAAGCAAAACATGACAAAAAAAAAAGGAAGAATGAAATGAGTATGTATATCGAGCTAACAAGTACAAAATTATCTTTAACTTCTAATTCATGATTTGGATGAGAAGAAAATTGAAATGAGTATGTATATCGAGCTAACAAGTGCAAAATTATCTTTAACTTCTAATCATGATTTGGATGAGAAGAAAATTGAAATGAGAAATTTCATATTTGGATGTTATATTGGAGAAATTTCGTACATATTGTCTTGAATTGATCCTAATTATTTTTGTACGATATTACTTAGGGCATTTTGTTAATATTTTTTTTTTTGAGGTTCAGAAGAAACATATTTTTTTTGGTCCACTTTTATTTGCTCAATATACTAAAAATAATTATCCCATTTTACTCTTCCAATTTAATAAATCAAAAAATAATTTATCATTTTATATATATTTTTTTTTGGTCCACTTTTACTTGCTCAATATACTAAAAATAATTATCCCATTTTACTCTTCCAATTTGATAAATCAAAAAATAATTTATCATTTTATATATATTTTATCTTTACTATCAAATAATACTATTCATGAAGATCCATCATTCTTTTTGAAGTGACACATATAACAAGTCGCCATTAAAATTTCTACACTAACATAAAATTAAACTCATGAAAAAGTAATAGTTTAAAAATATCTTTTATTATTAATTTTTTTTAAAATTATATTAATTTTTAAAAATATCTATATCGTCTCAAAATAAGTCTCACTTTAATAAAAAAAAATATCTTTATTAAGAAATTAATAACAACACCTGAAAATAATTTTTTGGCCCACAAAACATATTTTACCTACTAAATTAGTAAAGGATTGGACATATGGAAACCTTTAAATATGAAATTGATCCATCAACAATTTTAATTGATAGTAACAAGTCAAATTTAGCATGGAAACAACTAGTAGCACCAAGATTAGTGGTGGAAAAATAAATTTTCTTCGTTCTTAATAAAAAAAATTTAAATTTGACTTCTAAACTTTTTATTAAAGAGTATTTTCTCATAAAATAGGTTTTACGAGTGCTGAATCTGAATTAGTTGAAACTCTTACATAGATATCGAACATTGATGAAATAAAGAAAGAAGAAATTAGTATACATAATTATTATATTAATTTATTTGTAATTTTATTTTGCTCCTCATATATATGCTCAACCACGTTGCGCTAGCTTATCTGCAATTTCATATATATATACAATCATTTGAATAACACCTAGAAATAATTATACCACATTAATCATGTTATGAATAGTGTACTTGAAATGACAAAACATATACTTTAACAAATATGATAATGATTAATGAACTATTATAAATGATAGTAACAATTCAAATTTTGCCGCGCTATAATTGTTATAATGATAAGACGCAACAAAAATTGCAGTGAGATAAATAATTTTTTTGTTTTTAATCAGAAATTTCATATTCGAGCTTTACATGTAAAAAGATTTTATTAGGATGTATTTTCTCCTTGAATAAACCTTATGTTACTAAATTCAAATTAATCGAGATTCTAACACAAATATTAGACATTAAATTATTTTTTTTAATTTCAAATTTTATTGGTTTTATTTTTATTTTTTTAAAAAAGAGTAGCCCACAAGCCGCCCTTTGCATCTTAATGCTACAACTGTACTTCTTCTCTTTATTATGGTTACTTAAGGTCCCAATAAATTCATAACGTCCATATTTTTTTAAAAAAAAAAAATCACTCGATATTTAATATATTATAATTTGAATTTGTATATAACTAGACTTATTTTCCAAAGGTGACGTTCTCAACATTTTCTTTATTTTTAAAAGTTCAAAACAAAACTTCTAATTAAAGGTAATAGTAATAAACCTATCTTATTTTTTCTTTACTTATTTAAAATTCATATCAAATCAAAACATCACAATCAAATTAAAACGATCAGAGTATCAATTTCTCTTATTAATTGACTATAACAAAATTTTAATTATTTTATTTTTTATTAATTTTTAAATAATCTTAATATTACCCTATATAAAATGTTTATAGTTTTAAACAATAACTATATACTACTAAGGATAAAATTAAAAGTATATATTTTAAATCTTTAAAATAATAAATAATTTAAACTATATATTTTTGAGAAATTAGGAAAGTAATTTCTTATATCACATCAAATACATCATAGTCCTTTTTCCTTTTTCTTTTTCCTCTCAAGGTACTTTCAATCTTTTATATTGGAAGCTTCCATTTTTTGTTTGTTTGCTCAACATTTTCATATGTAGACGTATAGATACGTTATCGGTATGTGATCTGGGATCATGATTTAAAATTTTAAATTATAATTTTAATTTTTTAAAGTATAAAATTTGATTTGGAAATTTATGTTTTGTGATAAAGACTTATTAGTTTGAATTTTGTAAAAATAATAATTTATGTTCGATATGAAAAGACTGTTCGTATCATGTGACAGAATTATATTAAAAAATAATTTATGCTCGGTGTGAAGAGACTGTTTATCACAAATATTTATTTATAAAATAAACATGAACTTATTCAATTTATTAATGCAATGTCTTAGGATATTTTGATATTTTATTTATGGATTATAATTTGTTTATTTGACAAGATAGTATAAAAATTGAGAAAATTTTGATAGTATTTATAACTTGTAAGGCTTCTTAATTTATGAAAGAAAATACTGCTTAAGATATTCAAATTGCATATCCAAGCAACACTTCAACTTCATATTATTAAATTTTATATCACAATTTCATATCGTATGTCCAAATCGTCCTTATTGATATTTAATATATTTTTTAACACATATATAATGTTATTAAAAAAAAATCACTGAATTCATACGAACACACATTATAATGTGAATTTGCCCCTAATGTCCAAGTCACTTTGTGTGCCTCTGGACAATTCTATGACACACGTACACAACCATCAACATATATATCACAAACTTTCCTTCATTCGACTAATCAGTGATTTCTGGACCTACCTAACATAGACATCCCTCAAATAGGAGATTGGTTGATCGGAAAGTTCAGGTAGAAGCAGGAAATTTCATACAAAATCTTTTTGATCCGCTAGCTGGTGGTTCTTTCCTTAGAGTCAAGTAGCTTTCAACTCCTAGATAGGAAGAAATTGATTTCAACTGATTTACGTCCTCCAATTTTGGGTGTGCACAAATAGATAGACATTTTAAATTTAAATAAAATTGAATAAATAGATATATGCATCCTATCTGGAATCCTACGTGTATTTTGTCATGCAGAAAACATGTCTCTGCTTATTCAATTTTATGCAAGTTTAGAGTGATTATTTGGTAACTTTCGTGTATTACGCTATGTAGGATGAGTATATCTATATGTTCAAAGTTGAAGAACATGAATGTCAGCTAAATCCACATTAAAGGACACATTGGTGATTGGACACTAATAAATATGATGTTTAAATATAGGCGTAACGTGCGTTTGAAATACAATTAATTAGTTGACGTTTTAAATTCCCTCCAATAAAATTGTTCTATCTACCTTAAATACTCATCCAAAAAATTTCATTTTTTAAAAAAAATTATTTTTAAAATTCCACACTTTGACTGACTCATTGGATTAAGACTAAAAATATAGATAAGTATAATAGTTAGTTATTATTGATTATTAATAATCATTGTTTTTAATTTGAAACGGTTAATACCCCTCCTAAAATCTTGTTCCATTTTCATTGTTTTCTGTTATTTTGCCTATTTTTATGAAACATTGTTGTCCTGTCTTATATCTTGTTGAGCAAAATGAAGAAACATAAACATGTTCAAAGATTTCATTTTTTTATAATAATTTAGAATAGTTATACTAGTTTTTTTTTTTTGTTGTGTGTGGGGAATAAGAGAGGATTTAGAATAAAGAATTTAATGGCTTCTTCTCAAGTAGAAATTGCCTCCTCTTCTCCATTTGATTATGTTCATAGATGTTGTGGTACTAGTACTAGAGATTCTAATTCATTCAAGCAAAATTTCAAGAATTTGGTTGAATCCCACTTGCATTCTTGCATTTCGAAAACAGAATTTGCAGGTGACAAGAATCAAGAAAGTGGTGGTGGGGGTGTTTCATCTCTTGTTAGAAAATGGAGAGATTTTGAAACAGGATTTGACGAATCGTGTTCTGTTGTGATGACGAAAAGTGAATCATTTGGTAATTGGGAATCAGAAGATAAAATGGATATGAGTAAAGATTGTGATCCTGATGTTAAGGAGAGTGAGAGGTTGGGAGTAGCTGATATAATCAAGAAATTGAAATTTGAGAATGGTAGTAATAATAATGTTGTTGGTGGTGGTGCTGTCAATGGCGGATCGTTGCCTCGTGTTAGGACATCAGTAGTGGTGGATCATCATTCGGAAGGACAGAGGTGTACTTTTTCCCAGGTTCTGAGCTCACCTCGTTTCATCAGGGGGCGTCAGGCGTTCAGCAATTTGCTCTTGCAAATGGAGCGCGATAGGAAGAGGGAACTTGATGGTCTTGTGGAACATAAGGCGGTTTCCAAGTTCCAACAAAGAGGCCGAATTCAGGTACAGTTTTTGTCTGTACTATATTGTACTGTTGAAACAATGTTTGGATAGACTATATGTTGGTTGTTGTCTACGCATGTGCTTGTTTGGTTTGACTATATGGTACTGTAAAACAACTAATATGTTCCCTGAAATGCCATTAACTAGGCTTTGCTTCGAGTAAGACTGATACGACGTGGTGCAGAAGTTAGAGGAGGCTGTTCAGAGAAGTGCTCAGCGTCTGAATCAAATAAATCGATTCATTCTACAATCATGCATCTCAGGTGCAGTACTTCTTTCTGAATCGTCTTTATAGAGTGTCCTCCGTAGTAGCTTAAAACCAATATCCATTCTACGAACCAAGTCTTTTTGATTCGCGAGTAGTGTTTCGTTGCACTGAGGATGCTTTAGCATACGCGGAATGGGGACATAAAAAGAGTAGATTCAGGTTTCTCCTGAGTTGAGAGATTCTTCTCCCTAAGTAGTATCATTATAACCATTAGAACATATTGTGATTGCTAATGCAACATCTTTTAGTTGTCGATTCGTTTTGGGATGCCTATGAGGTAAGATAGTCCACGCTACATTTGTAGGTGTCGATTCGTTTTGGAAATTGTTTTAGAAATGGACTCGTGTTCAGAATTTATAGTATTTGCCTAGATTATAGAGAGATGCTCTTTGGACAATATTCCAAATGTAATTCTATTTAGTGCATAATGCATTAAACCATAATGTTACTTCATTTCAGGGAGAAGTTCAATTCAGTAGGACAGCATGGTCTTGCTGTGTCAAGAAACACCACAAAAGAAGTAGCAGAAAGCATCCATGAGAGCGGAAGCCTCCCGTCCACACCAAATCGACAACAAAAAGAGAATAGTTTTCGGGACTTTAAAGGCTTAAAAAGAGAACTGGCTCGTAGTAACTCAGCGAAAGTAGGAACAGGATTATCATTGTATCAGCAGAGAGAAGAGGATCCACTTAAGGGGCTTGTGAAGGAGAAAGCAGGACTTCAGCCTGGAATAGTCGAGTCAATAAGTACCTCTATAACGTTGGGAGACAACACTCGAGACCCTAGCATATCTAAAAAACAGAACGATCATAAACCAAGAAGTCCCCAAGTGGTAAAAAGTAACGAACGAAAAGTTGGAAATGTGGTTGTATCCAATCAAGCACAAGAAGAGACTCATCATGAGGAAGTACCGGAGCAAGTAAGCCCCAGGAATGTGGCAACTAGCATACATGTTAGAAACAGATTTTCGTTGTACCAGGGCGATCAACATAAGGAGCTTGTCAGGGAGAGAGCCGGAGTGCAGCCTAGTGTAGCAGATTCAAGAAGTACCCCTACACTTTCCGGAGAAAATGCTCGAGACCATTGCACATCTACAGAAGAGAATCATCATAAACCAAGAAGTCCTCATAAAGAGGTGGTAGATAACATCCGGAAAGATGGAACTTCCGCCATGTCCAATCAACTGCTTAAAGAGAATCATTATCAGGAATTATGCAAGAAATTAAGCATGAGAAAGGTGGCTACCAGCATACAGGCTACTAACATGTCTGAAAATCAGAAGGAGATGGCATGTAGCGCGAAAAACTCAGAAGGTTCTTGTATATTAAATCAACATGACATGAACGTTACCAGCTTACCGAGCTATACTTCTCAAGCACAGAGCTTAGATGATATCCCTGAAAAAGCTAGTTGGGAAAACACAAGTTCCGAAGCTAGCCATAGCAACTTGTTGGATTTTGTTGAGTCAGGAAGACCTCTGAAGGATAGAGGCACAAACAAGCAGTGTGTAGTTGAAAGTGACAGTGGCTCATTAAGTGATTATTCCGTCACAGCTAGTGGGTGGGATGAACAGCAGTCTAACTATCAGAAAGACGATGAAGACTGGATAAGTGATATTTCTCGTCCACGTAAAGAATGGGAAGATCTTAGGCAAGAAAGATACCAGGAAATGCTTGATCCTTTCTCACACAATCATGACATACAACAACTTCTTCACAGGTAATTCCAACTCCTTCAAACTTATTGTGATACTAATCCGATAAATTTGTTGTTAATATTTGAAGTAAACTTTCTTTTCTTGCATTTAATCTTTCCCTTGGAACACCAAGAATATGACTACGTAAGCACGAACCTTATCATTTCTTGTCCCTCTAATGTTAAAGGCTCGTCTGATGTGAGTTTTATGTCCTTGCTCACTCCGATGATATTCATCCTTCAACTTTTGAAATAGAAGCATGGTCCGTGACTTGCAATTTGATTTTGATTTTCATATTTGTGCAGAAAAAGTGTTTCATCGTTTCTTACGAGTGGTTTGAGAGAGAAAATTGATCAAATAATGGCGTCTCGCTCACAACAACTACCAAATGCAACAAGCAGCCATGTTAAGAAAGAAGTATCAGCACAAGTGGCTGAAGATGAGGAGGACGACAAAGTGGAACAGAATCCACGAGAAGAGGATGATGTAGAAGAAGAATGGGGATATGATGATGACTCCCAAGACGACAATAATCTTAGCAGACAACGATACAATGAACCTGAAGTATTACTTCTACAGAACACATCTTCACAGACTTTACAGTCATGGAACACAAATCCGTACCAGGAAGTCACCGATGACTCTTATCACTTCCCGTCTCCTTCTTCACTACAATCTCAATCGTCTAACGTTTATTCCCAACCATGTTCTTCCTCCACCGGACAAACTTCAACTGTTAGTTTTTCTGTCCTTGGACTTACTTGCCACATATTCTTGTTAAGTATCGGATTACAGTCATTAGTCCTAATGATATTGCATTAACAGGAAATGGAACTCATATATGAAATGAGAGGACATATGGAGCAACTCCACCAAGAGATTTTTGAAATACGGAGATCTATGAAGAGTTGTATGAACATGCAAATGAAGTTACAACAATCGATTAAGCAGGACGTTGCTGCTGCAATCAGCCAGTTAGGTGAGCTAGAACAACAAATATCATGATATGAGATTCTAATATCATGAAAATACGATCTTCTTTGATCGTGTAAAGACGATACTTAATGATTTTTATAATACAGGTCAAAAGAGCAGGGGGGATTCAGATAAGAAGGGTTCAAACAAAGGAAAATGTTGTATTTGCCGCGAAGAGCCAGTTGATTCTCTTCTTTACAGGTACTTGTATATCGATAGTAATTTAACCACGCTAAGTACATAACTGAAAAACTACACTACTAACAGAAAATGCTAATCATGTTCATACATTTCTCCATTGTTTTTTCCTTCAGATGTGGACATATGTGCACCTGTTTCATGTGTGCACATGAATTGATTTCCGGTACTGGAAAATGTCCGATATGCCAATCTCCAATCATGGATGTCGTACGTGCATATCCTCATTCATGATGTACTTGTGAACTGGATTTTGTTCTGAAGGTCATGCCGAGCTAGTTAAGGTCGCCTATATGTATCTCCATTGTTCATGTTATGTAACACATTCGTAGACGATCACATTCTGGCGTAGACCAATCATAATTTCTTGTTTTTGTTTCTTCTTAGTCATGATCCTGTTCTGGCTAAATTTACTATCTAAACCAGGCTTAGATTGACAGATAAGTCGGTCTTCGCTGGTTTCACTAACCATCCTTTTTATATGATAGGAAAAATGGAAAGAGAAGTTCCCTTCTGGTCTGTCTTTTTTTCAAGTTTCTATATATGTACAATTCTAAAGCTCAATTGGAGATTCTTCGCGACGTGAAGAATCTCCAATGTATAAGACTTAGAATAACATAAAGTACAACAAAATATCCTTAGATGAGACTATTCTTACTTGAAAATCATTCAGAATGACTCATGTTGAGCCCACATATGGTGCTAGTTGATGATGATCTCCAGACTACTAGTCGACTTGTGAGAATTGAACGTTAGATTAGAGATTAGAGAGCCATTGTGATCAAGAATCAGCAGAAGGCAAAGAGCTACCAGTCTTTTATAAAAGGAAAATACTCAAATATGCCATCAAACTTTAAGAAAAGTTTGGCACATTTATGCCCTTACAGTTTGACGGATGAGCCAAATTTTTGACGGATGGCATAGATAAATCTTTTCTCAAAGTTAGGTTCTATAAATGAGAGAAGTATTAAAAACACCCTCAAACTTGTCACGAATTATTAGTTTCGTCCCTAAACTATTGATAGGCTTAAAAACACCTGTCAACTTGGCGAAGTTAGCTTAGATACACCCTCGAACTTGGCACGAATTATTAGCTTCGTCCCTAAACTATTGATAGGCTTAAAAACACCTGTCAACTTGGCGAAGTTAGCTTAGATACACCCTCGAACTTGGCACGAATTATTAGCTTCGTCCCTAAACTATTTCGACCATGAAATTTTAACATTGCCGAAGTCCACATTGACACAAAAAAATCATAAACAAAATAGGAAAAGAAAGAGAATCAAACAATTAAAATGAGAACGAAAAAAAAAGATTTTGCTTTGAGATCGTCATTATGAAGGAAACGTTAAATAAGAAGAAGAATGGTATTCTAGTAGTTTGGTAAGTAAAAGTTGCACGAAAATTTTCTTTTTTTTAAAAACAAAAAAGAGAAAAATTAAGGCTGATGTGTTCTGTTTTTAACCTTTCACCTGCTTTAAATAAATTGTACTCACTTGTTATGTCATGTGGCATGGGAGGGGTGTATCTAAGTCCAGTTCGTCAAGTTGAGGGGTGTTTTTAAACCTATCAATAGTTTAGGGACTAAACTAATAATTTGTTTCAAGTTCGAGGGTGTATTTAAGCTTAGTTCGCCAAGTTGAGGAGTGTTTTTAAGTCTATCAATAGTTTTGGGACAAAACTAATAATTCGTGACAAGTTCGAGAGTATTTTTAATACTTCTTT
>DF359986.1:51767-65250 GCA_000787875.1 Solanum virginianum | reverse complement strand
CTGTCTCTACATATATATATATATATATATATATATATATATATATATATATATATATGTATGTATGTATGTATGAATGAGTACATATGACATCTTGTAAATTTGTAAGTAAATTTTGTTTAGACGTTCGACGAAACTAAGATTTATTCCTGTTAAACACAAAACAAATTAATAATAAAATATTTCTATTAGACATGACTAAAAAAATGGCAAGACCGGCACTAAAGCTCCGCTATGCGCAGGGTTCGGAGAAGAACCCGACCATAAGGGTTTATTGTACTCAACTTTATGTTGCATTTCAGCCAAAGGTTGTTTCCAAAGCTTGAATTGGTCTCGACTCAAATTTTTCTAGAAACTTTTGTGTGGAATATTCTTTAAATTCTCATCAACGCTCGAAAAATTGCATAAATTTTTTTAGAAAAAGTTTACACAAAGTGTCTAATGAACACTTTAATGTATGCTCGTATGTTCAATATTAGCACATGCCGTAGTTCGAGTCAATCTGAATTTTAACTTAAAAAATAAGTACAAAATGGGATTAATGTTAAATTAATTATTTGTAAATAAAAGTTGTCCTGCGCGCTGTCTTACTCCATTGTCATTTCTAAAATTATTAAGGTAGTCTTTTGTTTGTAAATATTTTTTTAATTGTTATATATTTATGAAATTCTTTCAAAAGTATAAGAATCCTTTATTTTTGGAAGAAAAATGAGGGAATTAACACACACATGCATTATGAGTGTGTGTATGTGTATTTCATATAATTACAAAAAGTTTTTTCCCACTTTAGATTGTACGTACACAATAATAATAATTGGTACATAATCATATAAGTTATTGGTTTTTTCCCCTTTCTTTTTGTATATATATGCAAGGAGGAAAAATAAGAGAGAAAGAGAAAAAAAATTCCCAAAATAAAGCCAACACATGTGCAAAAAGCATTGGATACAACATGCGATGTACATAGTTAAAATTCTTTCACTCTTAATTAGAGATTTTGGAATTTAATTTTTAAAAACAAATAATATTATATTAAAAGCATTATCCCTCAAAAATATATGTACAATATTTAAATCTTAATTTAGTTAAATTTTAATACAGATATATCAAACATCAGAAGAAAAATAACTAAGAAAGAAAATTATCTATGTAGGTGGGACTTGATAAGGTAGATGTCAATCATGTGTTCTTGCCTAGAATTGTGTCATATTATTTTGATGGATTTGCACATGGCTTGTCTCTCTTTTTTATTCAAATCCAAATTAAAGTAACTTAAATGTGATACTTCAATTTTCCATTAAAATTAGTGCTATTATTAATTAATTATAATTGGTGAGTGAATTAAGTTGCTGCCTTTATTTTGGAAAATACAACAAATTACAATTCTATAGTGAGGGATCGAATATGAATTGAGTCGAATATATTATTTATTTTCATTCGATTCATTTTGACCAGCTCATATTCGACTCGATCTATTTATTTATCACTTCTAATTAATTTGATATTGTATACAAACATATAGTATATTTTTTGACAAAGAAGTTTAGATGAGGTATCTTTCACCCCTAACTCAGATAGTAACTCCAAATGATCACTTTGTTTGACAAGAGTTTGTACTTAATTTTAAGATTGAGATGTAGTAGTTGATCATAATTGAAAAGTTGAATTTGAGTAGTTATAGTTGTTTCAAAGTTATTATCAAAAGTTATGATGTACTCTTTTATTCTTAATTAGAGATCTACGGGTTCGAGTTTTGAGTATGATTCGTCTTTGATAAAGAGCATTTTACCCCTCTTCAAATGGATTTTTTCGACTTGAATCTGGACCAATGAAACCCAAAACAGATATTGAATATCAAATAAATATAAAATTTAGTTCAAATATATTAGGAGTATTATTTATGAGCCAAAGCATTCCAACACATAAGAGTCTTTTTTACCTTAAGAAAATAATTATATTTGAATTCAATAGTACTGCTTGAAGTCCAAGATTTCACACTTGTCACATATATTGCTTACACCATAAGGTTTAGATTATACTACTTGGAGAAATGAAAACAACAAGTGATTGGAACAAGGCACCAAAAAATAGATTGGTTACTCAAAATATGTACAAGTGTGTATACATATATAAAAAAAAACATTTTCTTGATTATTATAAAACCATGTATTGGTTTCTTGCACATCGATTATCGTATTGTTTAGTTATAGTTTATGTTTTATTACTTTAGATTATATTTTGTTATCACTTGTTGTTTCTTGTAGTACTTTTGTTAATTCTTTCGCTGGACTGCTTGGACGATTTTTTCTCAAGTTGAGTTTCTATCTTAGAATCAATCTTTTTATTTCTTAGATAGGAATAAGATTTGCGTATACTCAATCTTCTCAGACTCAACTTGTTAGGATGTACTCCATATGCCAATTATTCTTAGTTTGTATCACAAAAGTGTATAGTAATCTTAGATTGTGATAGGACTCAATAATACACATATAAATCCACAAAAGGATATTGTCTTAAATGCCATAGGCTAGTGATAGGAACTTGCCTGTGGCCACCATATGAGGGGAATAGGTTCTTACCCTAAAATGGATGAAGATTGAAAAAGTCATACTTTAGACCTTGCTTGTTTGTTGCAAAATATCCATGGTGCTTGATATCAATAATAAGTTAACATAAATCTTATATTTGTTTTAGGAAACAAGAATACCATACTCACTCAGTGAAATTTTACAAGTGGAATTTGATGATGGTAAAATGTACACAGACCTTACCACTACCTTATAGAAATAGAGAAATTGTTACGATATCGAATCTTGAATTAGAATGTCCAAGTAAGAACTAAAGCCCCTCACCCTCTTTTCTTTTTTTTTTTGCGGAGTTATTAACTTTTTGTATAGAGGCAGTTGGCTACTTTTCATCAACTGAATGACAACTAATCCCATAAATTATAGTTAATCAAGAAATGATATTTTTCCCTAGAAAGATACTCTTTGTTGAGGGGAATAAAGATGAATTAAAGAGGAGGAAATAAAGGGGAATCAATATGAAGCCAGCTCTAAAGGGAAAAAGAAATGATTGGTCATTTTCTGGCCCCCAAAAAACTAAACCTCACTCCAGCTTGGGTTTTGGAACCAAAAAGAGACAGAGCTGGCTAGCAATGAAGCAGTAAAGGCACAGAAAAAGGAGGGTCCCTAACCCCCACCCCACCCTCCAAGAATGTCTTCTAAACTTTTTAATCTGATATTTGATATTCGTATTGAAGTTTGATAAGCAGAGGGGATCGAGGACAAGCATTCGTACTCGGATTTACTCTTTTGTCTACTCTACAAACGGGTGATGTTCAAGTTGATGTTCTAGTGTATATTGATGGTAAAGATATGATATTCCAGCCTAATTCAACCTCAAAAATTAGTTCATGAGGAGACGAGGCCTAGTTAGGCTTCAAATTAACATCAATTAACATGTGTGTGTGTGTGTATATATATATGTATATATATATATATATATATATATATATATGTATTTCACAAATTTGTGTAGTTTACATAAAAAAATTGAAAAGTTGGAGGACATAGATGTCATTGAGACCAAATTAAAGACATGTTTATGTATCACGACAAAACAAAATACTCCTAATCCACTATATAACTAATAAGCTTACACTAATAATATAATTATTTTTAAGAAAAAAAGTAACAAATTTAAATATTGTAAACCATGCAAATGCAGATGCAGATTCCAGGAAGGTTTATGTCACTATCATCCTCGTGGTTATGTTAAACAAAAAGAGAAAGTGCCCCTCACAAGATGGCATACCCCAACTCCTCCATGTTCTATCCAACTTAACAACTTCCCTCATACATGTTCCTTAACACCCCCACCTATCCCCCGAAAAAAAATAAGGATAAATTCGGTACACTAAAGCTCTCTCGCGTTGCGCAGAATCTAAGAAAAAAAGCTCGATCATAAAGATTTATCATACGCAATCTTACTTTGCATTTCTGCTAAGGCTATTCCTACCCCAAATCCCTATAGCCCCTCGAAAAAGCTCCAACTTAACAACTTCCAACAAAAAAATAATAATAATGTTTTTTTTAAAAAAAAAAAAACACCCCCCACCCACTCCAAATCCCTAACCCCTAAAAAAGGCTCCAACCCAACATCTTCTCTATAAAATCCATCACATTTTCTCATTTGAGTTTATGATTAATCACCTTCATTTCTACATTTTTAGCCTCAAATTCTTTTCTTCTTCCATTATTGTTCTACACCCTTGTGACACATCCATTATTCAAGAAACCAAAAAAAAGCTAACAAACCCCTTTTGACCAAAAAAATACACAAAAAATGTGTCCTTACAAGTTCAAGAAACAAGGAGTTGTTGTTGCTGATCATATTTCTCAGAGTCACACACTCATATCAATGGCCGCCCTGTTCTTCAACCATACAACAATTCCCACAAAAAAAACAACATCTAATTTCAAGATTTCAACTCCTACAAAAGTGAAAAATTCAACAACCACCCCTCCTATCTCCCCCAAAATCAAGTCCCCTAGACAACAACCTATCAAGAAATTGAATGATTCCAATGCCTTGAGTACAAGTAGTGAGAAAATTGTGACCCCCAAAATCCCAAAAGTGAAAAATCCAACACAAACAACTCCTCCTATATCACCTAAGCTCAAGAAAGTGAAAAATGATTCTAAAAACACAATCTTGATGAGTAGTAATAAAAAAGACTCTTCTTTTATGATTCTTGAAGTTGCTGGGAGCATAGCAGCAGCAAGAAGGGAACAAGTTGCCAACATGCAAGTGCAGAGGAAACAGAAAATTGCACATTATGGAAGAACAAATTCTGCTAAGTTCAATGATGCCAAATTAGTCTCTACTGCTGTTGATTCAAGTTCTAGAGAAGGCAAAAAATGCAGCTTTATCACACCTAATTCTGGTATTTACAAAAACTTAAAACTTCTCCAGTTCCCTTTTTCTACTTGAACTATCGTTATTTATGTATTAAAACACGTCTCGAAGCTGATATAGTTCATATAAGGAAAAGAAATACTTAATTGAGGTATCAAACTCGCAAAAAAAAGTGATAATTCACCCTCCTTGTGTCTCAATTTATAAACGGGTAAAGTTTCTGTAATGTGATCAGGAGGTCATCAGGGTAAGATAAGTTCTGCATACACTTTTACTCTCCTCGGACCCCACTTGTGTAATTCCACTTTGTATATCGTTGTTGTTGATCAGGAGATCACGAGTTCAAGTCTTTAAAACAACCTTTTGTAGAAATATAAAGTAAGACTGCGTACAATAGACCCTCGTGGTCGGGCCCTTCTCCGAACCCTGCACATTTAGTGTATCGATAACAATTTGACTTTAAATGTGATTCCACTTTTCATGAGATAAATTATAGTCACATAAAACTCTATGACTTGTTTTACACTACAAATTTTAAAAGTATATCTTTCTTTCTTAAATTTCGTACCAAATTAAATTATATCACATAAATTTTAACGGATAAAGTATGTATTTTTAACCATCAGCTCATTTTTAATTGAATTGTGGATGAGTGAAACTAACTATTCTGTTTTTGTTCTGTTTTCTAGACCCTGTCTATATTTCATACCATGATGAAGAATGGGGAGTTCCTGTCCATGATGATAAGTAAGTACTTTTCATGTTTATTTCACTTACCATGTCGAGTTTAAGTTTTATGCAGTGACGATAAAAAAAGTATTTAGACTATTTTTGAAAGGTAAATATAACTAGGTATCCTTCGGGGTGACACAGTGATTTGGGCTTAGGACTTCCATGTTGGAGATCTCAAATTCGAAACTTCTTGCCAATGAATAACGATAGTTGAGAGAATCGAAAATCTCAAATTCGAAACTTCTTGCCAATGAATAACGATATGCTAATATTGTACTTCTTCTTTATATCTGCTGTCAGTGTATATAACTCAAATCAAACTTCATATTTTATCAAAAACATTTGGACACTAATTTTCATTGTTGAATCATATGCAGTCTTCTATTTGAGTTGTTGGTATTAACTGTTGCTCAAGTTGGATCAGATTGGACTTCAGTGTTAAAGAAAAGGCAAGATTTCAGGTGAGAATTTACTTTTCTTGCCATTTCGAAAAATGACATCGTGAAATACATTACTTTTGAAGAATCTGACACATATTCGTTGACGTTTCATAAAGTTTTTAGATGTAATTTGCTTTGTTCTTTGTTTTAGGGATGCATTTTCAGGATTTGATCCAGAAATTGTTGCAAAATACAATGAAAAGAAGATAAATTCAACAAGCATTGAATATGGAATTGAGTTGAGCCAAGTCAGAGGGGTTGTTGACAACTCTAAAAGAATTTTAGAGGTAAATAATTAATTATTATTAGTACAATATTAGCATAACATAAAATCTCTAATTAACTTTTTTAACTGTCATTTCAATTACTTCCAAACAATTTTTTGTACTAAATTTTTTTTAACTTTCTTTGGTCAATCATTGGATGTAACTAACACCACTTTAATTAATAAGAACTAACATAATCACATGGTGGGACACATGGAATCAGAATAACACATCTGGCCTTGACTTAGCCAATTGTTGGAATTTTAGTAACCAACACTTTATTAATAAAATTCAAGTCGACAAGCTTACCCTTTTTTTTAATATGTATATATATATATATATATATATATATACACGTGTCTGCTGTTGGAGATCTAGATGATATTTTTAAGATGAGGGTCTTTCGAAAACAGTCTCTCTATCTCTATGAAGTAGTGGTAAGGTCTACGTACATTTTACCCTCCCTAGACCTTACTACTACCTCACAAAGTAGGCTTTGGGGAGGGGTAGAGTGTATGCAGACCTTACACAAAGTACGGTTTGGGGAGGGTAGAGTATATGTAGACCTTACACAAAGTAGGAAGACTAATCCTATGATACACCTAAAAAAACGTAAAGACTATACATATTCAAGATTGTTTGATGCAATTTCTTAGGGCTTAAAACATAAGCATGTTATTACTAGCCCCAAATTCTTGCACGACTTAGATAAATCATATTTTCATTAGCTAATTTTGCAACTCAATTCTTTGATTACTAATGGTTGCATTTGATTCTTGAAAATTTACAGATCAAGAAACAATTTGGGTCATTCCACAAGTACCTTTGGGGATTTGTGAACAACAAGCCCATCACAACACAATACAAAGCATGCAACAAAATCCCAGTAAAGACATCAAAATCAGAAACAATGAGCAAAGATATGGTGAAAAAAGGGTTTAGATATGTTGGGCCAACTATTATACACTCTTTTATTCAGGCAGTTGGGCTTACCAATGACCACATAATCACTTGTCCAAGACATGCCCAATGTGCAACCCTAGCAACTCAACAACCAATTGATATGTGAGAATTATGGTTTCAGAGGATCCAACTACAGGAGAACCAGGAACGGAGGGCTTTCCCCCCTTGCCGCCTGACTCTTTGGTCTTAAGAACGCTGGTTTTAAGAATGAGTCATTACACCTACTAACATCAAGAATTAATATATTGTTGTTTTAGTTTTATAAGACATTGGCTTAACTAATGAAAAATATAAGTTGTTAAGATTGTAGTACATGTATTATTTTAGTTTTGGTGATTAATTTAGAGGTGTGTGAAGAAGTAGGTGTTTTATTTGTACAATATTTGGATGTAGTTGAAAAAAGAGCTTGTGAGGTTGAAGTTGAGGAAAAAAAAAAGATATTTAGAAGTGTGATTTAGTTATGTTTGGATATGAATTTTTTTTTTTTCTTTTTTGAAGTAGTTGTTTTATTTGTACAATATTTGGTTGAAGTTGAAAAAAAAAAAGAAAGATATTTGGAAGTATGATTTGGTTATGTTTGATTATGAATTTGAGTTTGAAAATAATTATAAATGAATATAATTTGCTCCATAAACAAGTTTTATAGCTTTTTTTTTAATTTTAATTTATGTAACTTACTTTTAATATTAAAAGTAATTTATTTTTAAATTTACACTTTATTGTTAATGAGATTACTCATACTCACTCTATTGTAGTCTAAGATGCTCTTTAGTTTGTATTTATTTATTTATTGTCAATGATAATATTCACAATTCATTTAATTTTTAAAAAACATTTTCTTAAACTATTATTTTATTATAAATAATAAGTAGGGGCTTGTGAAATGAACCAACTGCATAGAAACTAGCAAAAGAAACATGAAACACAACAAAATTAATCTTCTTTCCATGAAAGTAGTATTGTCCACACTTGTCATTTGATATTCCCTGCAAATTGTCAAGTTCAAGATTTAAAATATATATATATATATATATATATAAGTTTTTTATTACATCGATATTTATATTAAGGCTCAATTAAATTTATATTCACATCAAAAAAATTTATATTAAAAAATAAAATATTTTCTAACAAAGACGATTCTATACCTAAGGAGGCTCAAACACAAAATATCGTTTGTTTATTGGTCACAGTTATACGAATAATAAATAATAATAATAATAATAATAATAATAATAATATAAAATTAATTATCATAAAATTTACTACATGTGAAATCTTTTTTTGTTCTTTTTCATTTTTTTAATTAGAGAGGTGATGATAGGGACTTGGGCTGGCCAAAACTTGATGCATAATAAGTATGGCATGAGGTGATAATTCTCCACCGCCAACAAGGGAGAAAAAGGTTTTATTTATTTTAAATTAAGTTACATATGTTATACTCTCCGTCTCATTTCATATAACACCCTTTGACTTGATACAATATTTAAAAAAAAAAAAGGTACTCCTTCCATTCTATTTTATATGGCACCTTTTAACTTGGTATGGTGTTTAAAAAAAAGTAAAACTTTTGAAATTTATGGTCTAAAATCATTCTGAGAAATTTATGTGGTTGAGAATCATTTAATTAAGGTAAAAAGAAAATTTTAAAAGTAAATTGTTTCTAATTAGAATAAGGTGACATTCTTTTTTGGACGGACTAAAAAAGGAAAAAGTGTCACATAAAATGGGATAGAGGAAGTAAAACTTTTGAAACTTATGGTCTAAAATCATTCTGAGAAATTTGCGTGGTTGAAATTCATTTCATTAAGGGTAAATTTTAAAGCCAAATTATTTCTAAGAGTAAGATGTCATTCTTTTTGGGACGAATCAAAAAAAAAATTGCCACATAAAATGAAACAGAGAGAGTATTAATTAACTTAATACATGTATAGAGCCACAAATATTAGATATCGTTTAATAGGATGTATTAGAAAAAATATCCATATATTATGTATGGTACTGTGTAGCAGTACATTTGGTGGAAATTTTGGGCCTATATACAATGATGAAGCCATAATTCGAATTAAGAGAGTTTAAAAATCTGAAAAGTAAGCACATGAACTAGTTTAAAAGTGTTCAACATTTATTATATATAGATTAAAATAATTTTAACGATATATAAATTGTATAATTGTTCATTGAAGAAGGTTCGAATGAACAATCTAACCATAGAATAGCTTCGTCACTACTTACATATATATAATATTAATTTATTCGACATGGTATTATAGGATGTATACATAATATTATGGGGTGTACACATCTTTAATTTATCTAAAATAATAAGTAAAAATAAAAAAATAAATTAAATTTTTTTTTAACAATTAGAAGTGAATGACATAGGAGTATTGATTGTGTAGTAAGTCAAACATAATATTTTTTTATTTTTTTTTTATAAAAATAATCTTTTCCTTTGTATTTTTCAGATGAGGCCTCCCCTATAAAAGTGGAGGCCTTTTTGTAAACTTCAATCAATACTCCATCTGCACTAAATTAATTGGTATCTTTCATTTTTCAACAATTTATTTATTTAATTTTTTATTAATATATTAGATTCTTTTTCAAAAATAATATCCTTCGTATAATTTTATAAAATAAAGTTTGAAGACCGTAAAATATGTATAGACTTATCATTTATATCGTACATAGAGCGAATTGTTTATAACGATCCTCGATTTAAGAAAAAATAATTCAAAGTAATTCAAAAAAAAAGTAATAAAAGTACAAGAAACATCAAAGAATAACAATACAATATATAATTATTGAAAAGTAACTACGACAAGATAAAATGATAGTCAAATAATTAGCTTTTCAACCATAAACCTTTCCTCGTTTGAATCTTGTCCTTCACTTTTAAGATTATGTCATCCTAAGATGTTGCTAAATGGATGGATCTTATCAAAATCATAAATCAAATCGTCGAATCGAAAAAATTAAGTGCTAACATAAAGCTTTATATCAACTAAATTCACGAGTTGAAAATAAGCAGATCTCCATTAATATTCTATCTGAAATCATGTCGTTGGTAAATTGAAACTACATCACGTCCTATATGAAAGTGTAGACTTTGATGATCAAATTGAAAGTTAGTTTCGTCAGTTGATGAGTAAGCTACAATAAGTAGTTTGAGAAGTTAGCCTGATACGGCTCAAATTCTTATCTAAGAATTAAATCTTCACCTAAAAATGTCAAATTTTCAATATCTCACCTTTCTTTTCTGTCTATTCATATCTATAAATTATCTTTATCTTGATATATTAAAATAAATAAATAAAATATTTTTTATTATAATAATAAATCAGTAAAAATGAACACTACATTTTTTTTTATAGTGATTGTATTTTTTTTGATTTTTCAAAGTATCCCATCCCGACAGACTAAGGATTAATCCTCCGTGAATCTGAACTCCATTTAAGGATTTGCCGCTGATAAATTGGTTGCTGCATGCACAAGGCGAAGATCGAACTCCCGACACTTGCTTAAGCGACCAAGTGAACTAATCACTAGGCCAACCAAACTTGGTTTATAGTGATTGTAATAATTAGCAACTTAATTGCTTATTTCAAATATTAATATTTACCTTACTTAAATAGTAACAATAATAACTTACGCAATGAAATTTCATAAGTGGGGTTTGGAAGAGGGTAAAACATATACAAACCTTATTACTACCTCATAGAGATAGAGAAACTATTTTCGAAAGACCCTCAACGCAAATATATCAGTCTCAAAAGCAAAAAATACTAGATATAAAAATGACTACAGTGGACCTTACTTAAATAATAATAAATCTAAACGTCTAATTACATTTTTATATGGTACTCCCACTATCACATTTTAATTGAATTTGTGAGGCTATGCACACATATTAAGAAAAATATTCAAAGATAAAATTTACATCATACTTTCTACAGTGAATCTTACTTAAATAGTAATAAATCTAAATGTCTAAATACATTTTTATATGGTGATCCCCCTCTCTCATTTTAATTGAATTTGTGAGACAAGCCACACATATTAAGAAAAAACATTCAACGACAAAATTTACACCATAATTTTCACTATTGTCCTTTGTAAAATCATAAATATGTAGTGTAATTTATTTCGTAGAAAATATAAAAGTTTAATAAATGAAAAGGCAAATATGAAAAAAGTTTCAAACATTCACCTGAAACCTTGAATAATTCAATTATTTTGAATCTTTCAAAGTATCTCAAAAATTCAACTAATTTAAGATGAAGGGAGTAGTCTATACTATTTTGAAATGTCCAACAATACTTGTCCACTTCATGAAATCAAGAGATAATTTTACGCTTAGTTCCTAATTTACCCTTATCATTAATTATAATCACTTCCTCATTATATTTTTCAAGACATAATATTTATTATATTCAAAGAATACTTTGGTAAAATTATATCATTATTTACTATTTCATAATCCTCGTACCAAGTCAACGTGAGCCAAATAAAGTTAAACGGAGGGAGTAATAAAATAGACTTAAGACAAGAATCTACCCATACAATCATTAAACCCAAAATGAAAAAAAAAAAATACAAAAAAAAAGCTTTAAATCATACGCCCTTTTTCAATTTTCAATACCAAATCATCACCATAAATTCATGATTATAAACCTTCACTAGTCACTCTTCATATTCCAAAAATTGATTAGAGAGAAGAAAAAAAGACAAAAAAAACACTCTTGTTTGTTTGCTTCTTCTTTCTCTCTTCTGCCATTTTCTGTACCTCTCTGCCATTTTCTGTTATTACCAAAATTTCAATAAAAGCATACTACTATAAATTTTTTTTCTGATGAAGAAGGAAAAAGATAGGAAAATGTTTGTTGGTGTTGTTTGGAATTGTGCAGCTGAGCTCAAATTTATCCTTACTGCTATCCTCTTCCTTTTTTCCCTTATTACAATTCTTCAATTCATGCCTATTCGTTTTTCTTCTAATTTTAGAGAGGATTGTATTTCTGAATCAACCATTGTCGATTCTGTTTCTGTTTCTGTTTCACCCGTTAACTCCTCCGCGACTATTCCACCTCCATCACCACCACCACCACCATTGTCAAAGGATGAAGTACTTGAAAATGGAGTTAGTAAGCGTGTTTTCAATCCATTCGGTTCTGCAGCATATAATTTTATATTGATGTCTGCTTACAGAGGCGGATTTGATACTTTTGCTGTTATGGGTTTAGCTTCGAAGCCTCTCCATGTTTATGGAAAGCCGAGGTATCAGTGTGAATGGATCCCGAATAATATGCAAAAACACATTATTGTTCCCGGTAGCAAGATCCTTCCAGATTGGGGATACGGCAGGGTGTACACAGTTCTGGTGGTAAACTGCTCTTTCCCAATTCCGGTCGGAGAGAATGGAGGTAAGTTGCTGATTCACGCCACCACTAACGGCGGTGGCGATGCTAAATTGAACGTCACCGACACTTTTGTGGCTTTAAAAGAGTCGGAGCAGGAGTTCACAGACTTCATTTCAGAATTCAAAAATCCACCAAAATACGATTTCCTATACTGTGGTTCGTCTTTGTATGGTGATTTGAGTCCACAGAGAATACGGGAATGGCTTGCCTTCCACATTAGATTTTTCGGAGTGAAATCACATTTTGTAATTCATGATGCTGGAGGTGTCCATGAAGGAGTAATGGCGGTATTGAAGCCATGGATTGAGAAAGGATACGTCACGTTAGAGGATATCAGAGAACAGGAAAGGTTCGATGGGTACTATCACAATCAGTTCCTCATCGTCAATGATTGTTTGCATAAATACAGATTTCAAGCAAAATGGATGTTTTTCTTCGATGTGGATGAGTTCATATTTGTTCCTAAAAAGAGTACCATCAAGTCCGTGGTTGATTCGTTATCGGATTACACACAATTCACCATTGAGCAAATGCCCATGTCCAACAAGCTCTGTCTAGAAGAAGACCGCGGTAAATCTTACAGGTATCATAATTATACTCATTACAGTAGCAAGGTTGTATTATATAGAAAACATATCAAGTAAACGTAACCTTGAAGATTGACTCCATAGGTAACACCATCATTATAGTGAAATATTGTTATAAGAAAACAGAGAACATCTAACGTGACATAACATGAAAGATC
>DF359986.1:28957-51699 GCA_000787875.1 Solanum virginianum | reverse complement strand
TAACGTGACATAACATGAAAGATCGATTTCACGAAAAACATGATTATTATGCAGCGGAATTTCTTTGGTAAAGATGGTCAATTTTTTTTTCTTCAAAACTTGACAGCTAATGTTCCCAATGCATGACTTTAAATTGACTAGTGTTGTATAATAAATGGAACATGAAGAATTTTGGGGTGTTTGAAATAATACCAATTGGCAATAAAAGAATCTTTTTTTTTTGTGGGTTTAATAAATTAAATTTCAATGTGGCTAGATTTTTATTTGTCTCATACATGCTGTGATTGATAGCTGTTTGATTATTCGCTCGATTAATTCTTGTTATGACTTTAGTATCTATCGAGTATATCTAAGCGAAAAATAGAAAAAAAAGCGTGTGAATTTTAGTTGATGGTATAATTACATGGTTGAATATTATAGGTGAAATTTTAAATTATTAGTGAAGTAATTGTAGTAGTACAATTTTTGGTGGTTGTAAATTTGTGTTTCTTTAAAGGTTCTTTGATGGTTGATAGTGAAATGCTTTGATAGAGACATGACCACAAGTAGGTTTATAGAACATGGATTCTAGTAATGAAGGTTTTCTAGTTGTTGGATCTTGAATAATTGAGATGCCTGATGAGTTCCAAAAGTTAGTTCTAATGACTTTTTAACTCTCGTGTTTGGATCAACTTATCTGTAACTCGACTAATTCTATTAAGTGTTTATTATATTTTATTAACAGTATAGGTATCGAGTAACTGTAACCATATATTAAGTAGTGGCAGAGCCACATTGGAACGAGGGGGTTCATTCAAACTCCCTTCGGCAAAAAATCATATTTCTCTGTCTCATTTGATGTGACACTCTTTCCTTTTTGGTCCGTCCCAAAAAGAATATCACCTTACTCTAATTGGAAACAATTTACCTTTAAAATTCTCTTTTTACCCTTAATGAAATGATTCTCAGTCGCACAAATATCTAAGGATGATTTTAGACCACAAGTTTTAAAAGTTCTCTTTTTTTCCTTAAATATCGTGTCACATAAAATGAGATGAAGGGAGTACTATTTATATATGGTAAAAGTAACTTTTTATGTAAATAATTAAATATAGTAGATGTTGAACCCATTTTACTTAATTCGTATATCTACTTTTTAAAATTTTGAATCTCTTTAACAAAAATTCTGAATCCACCACGGGGCTATTTAAGTGGAAGCTATATATGCTAGGTTCTTTAGAGCAATATTTATTTGCAATGACCCAACCTAACTTTGAGGTTATTAATTTTAATTTTGAATATATAGCCCTTGTCATTATGCATTGATTGGTAGTATTATTGAAATCTTAAATTATTATATGTACTTTTTCAAATTCATAACTAATTGGACACTACATTGTAAATTGTAAGGACATTGTCTTTAGTATTGTTGTTAAATGGTTAAACATAAAACTAGTCAATTCTCGTAATACAGGAAATGGGGATTTGAGAAGCTAGTATACAAGGATGTGAAGAGAGGGATACGGAGGGACCGTAAATACGCAGTGCAACCGCGCAACGTGGTAGCCACGGGGGTGCACATGTCACAAAACACGGTGGGAAAGACGACTCACAAGACAGAAGGGAGGATCAAGTATTTCCACTATCATGGCACGATAGCGGAACACAGGGAACCATGTAGGCGCCTGGTCAACGCTACGACGATTAGCGTTGACCAGACGCCGTATGAGGTGGACACAACAATGAGAGATATTGCTGGAACTGTAAAGAGATTCGAACTCAAGATGATTGGATCTACACTACAAAAAACAAGACAATAGTGAATTAAGTCAATAGAAACAACAGAGACATGTGGTGCATGTTTTTTTGGTATAATATTATAGGATTACATTGGTGTTTTGTATTCTTTTGTCTATTACTTTATTTTATTTTTATTATATTTTATAATAATAAGCTTTTTCCTAATGCATTCTATTGGTCTCTCTTTTTTTATTTTTTATAATTATTCGCTGAAAAATTTGGTAATGGTGTCGGTGGTCCACCCCAACCTCGCCTACTTCCTCCGTCCCATTTTATGTGGCGTTTGTTTGACTTGGTACAACGTTTAAGAAAAAATATAAAACTTTTAAAACTTATAGTCTAAAACAATTCTGAGATATTTGTGTAGTTAAAAATCATTTCATTAATGATGTTGGTGATCCGCCCCCCTCCGCCCCCAACCCCTCTTACTCCGATCTCTTCGTCACATTTTATGTGACATCCTTTTATTTGATATGATGTTTAAAGAAAAAACGAAAGTCGTTTGAAACTAGTGCTTTTTAAAACATTTCTTCGATATTTCTGTGGTGAAAAATTATTTCATCAAAGTTAAAGAAAGAATTTTAAAATTAAATTATTTTTATAAGATGATATTTTTTTTGGACAGACTAAAAAGAAGACGGAATAGTAAAACATGTAGAAAGATTCTTGATGGTTGACATTTTTACTTTGCCAAAGGGACCTCAACTAACTTTGTATTCATTCTTTTAGGATTCTTGATGATCATGATTTTTTATTTTGTTTATTTTTGTCTCAATTTATGTTTTTTTAACTTTTATAGATATATTTATAGATAGATAGATAGATAGATATATTTAATTTACTGCTAATAAAGTAATTTATTTTTTCGTAAATATTTATAGCATAATTTAAATTATGAATTTAAGAATCTTTCAATAACATACTTAGTATAATTTTATAAGTAAAACTAAAAATATGTATAGAAATTTTATTTCTATTTTATATCAATAATAATAAAATAAATTATTTTTAATAAATTCTCGATTCGAGGAATATTACTAATTTATTTATGGTATATGTTTTAGTGGTTTGCTTTCATAGTATATAAAGCAAAGGGATAATTTATAAAAGTGGTGGATGACAGAAGGATACATCCCAACATAAAAAAAAAGAAATTATAAGATATACATAAACAAAAAATAGGTTCATTTCTGGCTAAAAGTTAAATCAATTTCTTGACTTTGTAAGCAAGGGTACTGAAATTTTATGAAACTTTGCGATTACGATTTTTGAAGGTTATTCTATCCTAAATTTTAATTTATATGCGGACGTTATATATAGACATTGAAATTTTATGAAACTTTACAAGACGTGTTGGATCACGATTAGGGTTTCTTGGAGACGACTCTATCTTAAAACCTAACTTATATAAAAAGTATTATATTCCCTTAAAGAGGCATCTTAGAAATCTCAAAAATTCTTCGGATATTCATGAAGAGATAAAAATATATGAGACTCTTCTTGATAATCAAATACTTCAAGAAGATCCACACAAATTCTTTCATGGAGATCAAGTTCAAATCATCCTAGTTCGAGAAACACACCACTAACGGTACTTAAATCACAAAGAAATTTTAGGAGAGGGTCCAAATTATCATATAGTTCGAGAAATATACCACTAACAGTCCTTGAATCACAGAGAACTCTTAGTTGAGAAGAATAAAAGGAGAAACAGATTTATACCCACGTTGTTTATCAATTAAGTTATATTTCTTTATATTTTATTTGTAATTGCAATTTATTTTCGAATCACTTTAAAATTTATCGCAAACAAATTAAATATGCTCATTCTAGCTAAAAGTTAAATCAATTTCTTAACTTTGCAAGCAAGGGTATTGTATCCCTTTAATAAGTTGATACATTTTTTATTTGTCACCTTTGGTTAGATTAAGTGGATGTTGGGATTTGATTATGGACATAAAAAATTGTAATAACGTTCGAGAAGTGGTAGAATTTGAAGAATTTTTTTAAAAAAAATAGTATAGAATTGGAGTTTAAACACCAATACAATTTTAATTTGAAAATATATTAAATTTTTGTGAGTGATTTAAAGTGAAAAATTGATATTTAAAGGTTTTTGAATTTCAAAATATTGAAATAGTTTCAAGTTCAAACATGATTTGAAATGTAGTTAGATAGAATTATTCCTAGCCAAATGCAACCTAAGAGTCTGTATGAATGAACTTATTGTTTTTTGGCTTATAAGTCAAAAATTATAAATTAGAATTTTTAATTTAGGGCTTCTGATTTAAAAATACTTTTTAATTTTACTCAAATATTTTAAAAACACTTAAATGTAATTTTAGCTTAAAAACACCTAAGATAAGCTGATTCAAATAGATTTTAGGAGATGTTTGGCCATTAATTTGAAATATCTTCTATTTTACTTGGACCATAGTCCATATGGAAATATAGTTCATGAGAATATTATTTGATATAAATTTTAAAAAATAAAAAAGATATTTTATTTTTAAATTTATGAAAATGAAGTTAGAAAAATAAAGAAGATTCCTTCATTTGGAAAAAGGTGTTGGTGTATTGTGAAGTTTTTCTTGTAGTGTGAGCATCTAATTGCCATTTGTTGCAAAATGTGTCAAAACAAAAAATAACAATATGAAAGGGATGTAGATCTATTCCATACATGATATGTACAACTTGAATTAGATTTTGGATGTTGACATAGATTTGGTTGAAAATTAATTGGATCTATTTTATGAAAAATATTTTGTAGATGATATGATATTGATTGATAAGATAAAGTTAATGATAGATTGAAGATTTTAGAGATAGATTTTGTAATTTAAAGGGTTCAGATTAAGGTATAATAGCTTTTGGAAGTTTTCATCGTTTTTATTTGTATTTTTCGATCAATTATAGTTTTGCACTTTAAAAATTGATGAAATTCCTCGATTTTTATAATAAAAATAATTGAAAGAACTCCATCGATTTCTTTAATATAATATTTTCTTTATAGTTTCTTCACATTTTTAAGCCTTTTTTTTTCTCAAGGTCTGTCGATTTTCTTTGATCGATTTTCAAATTATTTTTTTGACCGTGAATGACCTTTGTGGCAGACAAGATGATGGTGGTAAGACAAAAATAATTTAAGCATGTGAAGAGGAGATGTAC
This sequence comes from Solanum virginianum, assembly GCA_000787875.1. Classification (NCBI taxonomy): domain Eukaryota; kingdom Viridiplantae; phylum Streptophyta; class Magnoliopsida; order Solanales; family Solanaceae; genus Solanum; species Solanum virginianum. The sequence continues at coordinate 46,752 of DF359986.1, read as the reverse complement.
CTCAACGAGGAAGTAGGAAGCTAATTATAGATTTAGACTGAAGAGGTATTGGAAAAATATGAGTAGACAGGATATGAAATACCTGCGATCCGAATATATACATCTAGATAAGAGGGCATGAAAGACAAAAATTAAGATAAAAACTTAGTAGATTTGTTTGTCATTTTGTTCTTCTTCTCCTGCATCTTTAGTATAAATATTCAGTAATGTATTTTCTTCTTATACTTGAGTTGATGTATTTAGGGTCTATAAAAAAAAAAGAATTTTATTTTTATTTTGTTTATTAAATAAATTTTAAAATAGTTTTTTTAACTTAAAAATGCCACATGTAATCATTTAATTGTTTGTATGCCATGTCATCAACGAGTCCATTACACTCTCCTTAAGTATTTTGCTGATTGTTAAAAAAGTGTCAAAATGACATAATTATATTGCTTCTCATTTCTATTAGAAGAGCTTGTTGACTCCTAAGGTACACCTTTACTAATCAAACATCCTTAAGAACCCTTTCGTACATACCTCAAATTTGAATGTGGTCCTAAACATGTTACGTAGAAAACTAGAAATAAAAAGTTGTCCAAAGAAGAGAGATGCATTCATTTCGAAACAGAGTAAAAAGGAAAGTAAGAAACACAAATTGAAATAAAAGGAGTATATATATATAGGGTTCGAGCTTAAAACATTTTCAAACCCAAAACTTGTGATCAGACTTGGATCCGCCTCTGATCATGCACATTGGGCTTCTAGGAGTGCACTGAAATCCTCCCTTGCCTTGCGCATGCGAGGAGTCATGCAAGACATAGGCGAGCTAGAGCCAGAGCCAGAGTCAGGGTTAGGGGATGAGGTAGAAAACCGAACATGGCGCGTTGTGGACTCACTAGATTTTGTTTTGGTGTTGTTCTTTAGGACCCCTTTAGGCTCCTTGTCAAAAACAAATCCAGCTGTTACTGGTGAACAAGTCATGTCCTTATCATCACTATATTGGATTAACTCAATTGGTAGATCAAAGAAGAGATTTGACTCATCATTTTCACTTTCTTCATCTTTGATTATAGCTGAAGATGATGTCCATGATCCACATTCAAATTTCTCCAATGACACTTTTCTTGAAACATTATGTCCAACATCATGTGCTATTTCAGTTTCTACTTCTACCCTCCTTGCTCTCACTTGTTTTGCTTTTCCTAAACCAGGAATGAACAAACACATCGCCCCACACTTAAACTTTTGATCAATACTTTCTGCTTTATCTACTCTAGTACTACTATCATTCATGACCTTTGTCAACCCAACATGATGTTTCTCCGGTGGGGGCGCGGTTGTTCTTCCTTCACCACATGACTTACTCCTCCTCAAGTGGTCTTCTTTCAACCGCTCGAGGTTTGCCAGTGCCACAGAGTGTTGCCTAGCCAGATGTGAAGTTTGGTTTTTGGACTTTTTCTTGGATGCAAATCTTGGTGATGAAGTTGTTGAATTTGGTAGACTATTGCTCAAGAACTTCTTTGAGGGTGGCATGATTGTTAAAAGGTCAGATTTTGGATGTGTATTTGTTGATTCATTTGATTCTTGAACATGTATGAATGAAGGCATATTTGAAGTTTGAAGTTGGAAAATTGAGATGGCAATCAACTATAATTGAATGGGGTATTTAAGGGAAGAAAGATAAAACATAGATTAACCTAAGATATTGTGGGAGACATGTCTTTGTATTGTATTTTCTTAGTTATGATTGTCACGTCTCCCTGTCCCAAAACGTGTGTGACAAATCACATTAATATATTACAAGTGATGCTTTTTATGCCATATCACATTTAGACCTAACATAAGAGTCTAGCAAGTAGCGGAGTTAGCATTTTCGTCAAGGGTGTTCATACTTTTAGAACATGGGTCGGTGATTTTTGTATCAAGGGTTGATGTATATCAAAATATCTATATTTAACCTATATATTATAAAAAGTTTTCCAACGTTTATCTGACCATCCTTGGGTGGATGTAGATCCGCCCCTGAGTCCAGCTCAAGATGGGACACTGTTAAACGAACCCTCCCTAAAAACACAAACCAAGACTGACATTTCGCCCATTTGTGGGCCAACTGTGACAAACGAAGTTAACTTCGTCAGCTCACCCCAATTATCACAGTTCGCCCACAAATGGGCGGACCTTTAGTGAATGTACTCGACGTTAATCCAAATTAGTCGGGTCAATGAGTTTCAAATTCCAAATGCCTAAGCAAATAGGAAGAATTATACTAAGAACCTGTATGAATTGGGAACCTGTATGAATTGAACCTTTATTTATGTCTTCCAAGTATATTTTTTTTGAAAAAAAAAAAAACTACATGAGTTGCTAGATTTAGACAACTTAATCTGACTTTTAAACTCAAATTTAATAAAAATTGAACGTGCAATCATAGGGTTGAATATAATAGAATTATACAACTAACTAAATTATTGAGAAGAGACGAAACGACACCGTCGCATATGAAAGAGATCTAACTGATTCACTTACGTAGCTAAAATACACATTCACAAAGTATATATTTTTGTTGATCAAAACTATTGAGTTTTGCCAAACTCATAGCTAAGGACAGAGCTACGGTGTTCCTAGAGGACTTAGGCGAACACCCTCCGCTGAAAAATTATATTATATATAGATATAAACTCTTTTTATATGGCTATATACCATGCCATATAAAATGAATTCTAGAGAAACTTCTATTGCTCATTAGGCTTAAGTTCTAGCTTTTGACAATTTGCTTTTTGTTGATTGCTGTATCCTGATATAGTTTAACTAACATATCTCCAAACCTGTCAAGCTAACTTTAATTAGTAAAGAACTAAACGGAACTTGTGACCTATTGAGCAAGTTCACTATCTTGAAATATCCCGAACTTCTGTCTTACAGATTCATGCTTATGAATAATCCGTGAGAGTCATACTTAGCACCGAGTAGACTTGGTGATAAATGCAGATACTCTCCATAATTAGGGCAAGAGACCGTTAATAAAATCCCATCGTCCTATAAGTACATGCCACCATAGGAAATAGGGGTCACTGCTAGTAGAGGTTGACTTCTAGACCACCCGGTATGAAAACCTCAAAATATTCTTAAATTATGTCTTCCATGAGTTGCTGTATTTTAATCAACTTAAGTCACATTAAATATCATGAATGTGCATTCACACTGTTGAATATAATAGAATTATACATCTAAGTTATTGAGATGAGAGGAAACGACACCGTTTCATATGCAAGAGATGAAATTTATTCACTTACATATAGCTAAAAAATACACATGCACAAAGTATATGGAGAATGAATTTTGAGCCCTAGATAAAAACTGATATAAACATACATTTTCTATGGCAAAAATTTAAGTTCCACGAGGGAGAAATCGTGTACCTGACAATTTATGGACCCTGCAAAAATGCGAAAAGGTGTATCACTGTAGAGAATTATAGAAGAGAATCAACACAACAGAGATGCCAATGATGATTGGAAATGCAGAGACCAAGTATAACGCTCCATATCCCTGCACGGAAATGTCCCTCGTCAGAACCAGCTCCAAATGAAGCGGTAATGACAGCAACATATCTACCCAAGTTCCATAATTACAATTGGACTTTCTGATCAAGTGTCGTCCCAATAAGCACATCGTCTAAAACTAAAACATACAGTTAAGAGATTCTTCTGTGAGTCACTATTTGATGGAGCTACATTATAATACATCTGAAAAAATTTGAGCTCTTTACAACAATGATTTTTTCTACCGGGATCGTAATCTTTCATGAAGCTAGCATTTTTCTGGGCTACCAGCTGAACTTGATCTGTAGCCTAGCCTGTTGGCCAATCTTTCAAAACTGCTTATTTTGAAAAATGATTTTTCTCAGAAGTGCTTTTCAAAAAAGTACCTTTAAAAAGTGAGGTGCATGAAAGCTGGCGTGGACACCATGGTCATTAAAAAAAGTACCTTTGGAAAGTAGCAATTTGTGTTTGAATACTCAATTTGAAAAGAACTTAATAGGATATTATAGCAGCAATTTATGCATGGCTAAGGTTCCAAAAATGCTTACAGGGGGAAACTACTTTTTTTGGCTCGGCCAAACACCTTAATTCTCTAAAATAAGCATTTTTTAACAAAAACGGGTACTTTGGCTTCCCAGATGCTTGACTTGGCCAAACAGGCTATTAGTCATGACCTGATACTATTAACTTTTCAAGAGAAGTGAACTACTAGTTTTGCCAGCTATTCACATAATAACATGTAAAATTGGTGCAGTTAACACACTCCCATGAAATTGCAAGCTAATTAACGGAAACAGTACTGAGCCAGCCTTATGAACAATCAGAACAAGAGGAATAACCAGAGAAATATCAAAGCATTGTTTCGTTGACTAACCAAAGCTGGAGGAACATCTGGTTCGTCACTATCAGATGCCTCCTCAATCTCAGCTGCTGAATCCCAGTCAATTTTGAGCCGCTTAGCAGCCTCTTTTGGATCAATACCAGTGTCTGTGGCTTTTGCATACAGGGATCTGCTCTTATTTTGCTTTGAGGCTTCAACCTAAATCCAACAAGAATATAGTATAACTACTAATTGTCCAAATGATTAAAAGTGGTGCCACTACAAAGACATCGCATTCCCAGGGGATGTAAAATCAATTAAGGAATCTCATTCGATTCCAAGAAATGGAAAAAAAAAATATTACCTGTAAATGGAATTGTCCAGATCATGTAAAATCTTAATACATGAAAGAAAATAGTATATCCCTCATTTAAAATGTTAAATGAAAGAATTGATTTCTTCTACTTTCCAGAAAAGCAGCAAATGGTTTGGGAAAGATATAAAACTATCCTGAAATGCAACTTGAGGAGAAACTATTCAACTAATAAATCGGTGTTAAAAATTCCAATGCATTAAAAGATTTCATTTTGATCAGCAATATCTGCCTTTGGGCCTGAAAGTTTTAATTTCAACACCATGGACGGGATGGTTTACAATTTGCTTTTTGTTGATTGCTGTATCCTGATATAGTTTAACTAACATATCTCCAAACCTGTCAAGCTAACTTTAATTAGTAAAGAACTCGACTTATAGGTCCAATTTTTGAAAATCTGAGATTTTTCTCCCTGACCAGTATACATCCCTCATTTAAAACGTAACAAACAATAAACTTCTTATGAGAGGACATTAACTTTTAGCTCAATCAGTGTACTAGAAAAGAGTCTAGTTAAAGAAGTATTAACTTGTTATGACATTGAGACATAAGCGAACCTAGTAATGCATTTGTTGGCCGAATCAAGCTATGGAAGAAAACAAACAAGCAAACTTATAGAGAATTTTACTACTACTTCACAGGCTCTCCTTCCCTCCCAAACTAAAAAGGAAGTGGTTTTTCTGTCCGTCCTATCACAGAATGGAACATGAACATTGAGCATTTACTATCATGCTTAATTGTAAAATTGTGCAGAAGAAATCTTTGAGGCCACTGTAGTACCTCCAAATTAGGCCATGAATTCATCTCTTCCGCAAGCATCTGCAGAGCAACCAGATCTTTTGGTACTTTCCCTTCATTTATCTTAAACAAAAAGATAATAATAAAGGATTTAGCAAGGCCTCAGGAAATACATACTTAGAACCATGGACTGCAACATTAAGAGAGAAAAAAAACTAATAAGAGCTCCAAAGACAACCAAAGCCTTTATCCTTCAGTCGATTGTTGATCAAGGAACAGTAGCATTTCAATAGATAGTGATTTGGTCCAACAAAGATGATTCTTTTACATTCAAATAGAAACAATTTGATCTATATCTATGCATATAAAACTCATTGAAAATCTATAGGTGAGCAAGAAACAAGAAAACAAAGAGCTTCGAAATTCTTTGTTATTTCACTGTCTCATTTGATACATGTTTTCACTTTAAAGATGTGATGTTATTAAATCTTCGACGCAGGCCTGCAACATTGACGTATGTAATCAATACGATTCAAAAATCTTCCAAATATCTATGGCTTATTTTAGACCACAATTTCAAAAGTCTTATCTTTATTTCTTAAACTCCATGGCTAGTCAAACAGCATCACATAAATTGGGACGGAGGGGTTGATATTTAATTTGTCTTCCTTGACTTGAGAACATAAAAAATTTCTCTTATAACTTATTTATATGACTCGCTGATACCTATTTAGATCATTTTCCTATTTTCTCCAAACTGCTACTTTGACTCAACCATCACATTGTAAGAATATATGAATATGCATCTATCATGCTGAAATCTTATCTTTGTTAATATTTGGAAATTGCATGGCTATCACATCTGTCTTCACAAACAAAACCTCAAATACCATCTTCAATCTATTTATCAATTACGCTTGAATCACAAGCAGGTGATCGTTCTAACTAGATGTCCTATATTTCAGGTAACCATATGGTACCAACAGATATGTTGGCTTAGTAGTCCAAATCATAGTTTCAGGTCACACTTCCCAAACCAGACCACAACATTGATAGCAGCAACAAGAAACATATTACGGGAGAAGCCTCCCAAGTAAAAAAACCATATAAATCGGTCAACACTGATTTAAGGCACTGCAGAGGAAATACTTACTTCTTCTAAACAGGCAGCTAAGTCCTCCCTTGTTGGTGCATTTTCATCGTCAATGCCAAGCAGCCGCCTTCGCTCAATATCCCTGGGATCTTCAATCATTATAGTCAATTTAACCTGTAATAAACCCAAAGGAGTTAGTCAATCTACAACAATTTGACATTTAAATTGCCCCGTTCAGCTAGTTAACTAAAACAGTCTACCAATCAATCAACCATTCCTCAATCCCAAGTTAGTTGGTGTGGACTATGAAAATCTTTAGTATCCATTCCACTCTATTCAGGTCCATTTCATTTCAGTACTTAAAGACAAACAAACAAATTAAGGTTCTTTCAATCTACACTCCTCTAAATCTCGCACTTATTCCTACGTGGACCTACAAGTTCTGGATTGAAAAAAGAAAAAGACCTCATAGTAAACACCAGACTGGTACTCATGATGGCATGAAACTCGATAGCGTATGATCATTGTTTGTCCACTTCAAATACTTCAACATACCATTTTCTACGTAAAACGACAGGTATTGGTTTCATTACTTAGGTAATCCCACACGTGCAATGAAGGCTCATTTAGTAAATATTTAAGCAAGCTGCAAGCACCTATTTCTATCAAACCAAAAAGTAACAACCGGAACTTGAACTTGAAGAAGCGAGCCTCTATCATAGAAAGCCAATGTAACTAAGCTCTAGCTGTAATAACATGGTCGATATTGTACTAAAAAAGGAGTAGAAACAACATCTTTCAGATAACATTTTAGCTGAAGAAACACTGAAATGGTGCAAAAAGCATTACAAACTAGTCCGAAAATTACACTGTTTAGCTAGGCCAAAATTTTAGCTTCTTCATGTACATATATTATGAGTTGGGCACCCCCAATTGCTCTAAAATTTCTAACTCCGCCACTACAAACAACTGAATAAACTTAAAAATTGTGCAAAAGTGAAATGACTGAAAGTAAATTCACACCTCACCGAACAACATATCCCGATTCCTCTTTAGAAGCTCCAACACCTACAAAATTCAGAACCCTATATACATCAGAAACCACACAATCTGAATTGGGTAAAAGCCAAACAAGTAAGTAAAGTGACTGAACTCGTTTAATTTGAGAAACGTATTCAAGGGATTCAGGATCTGGGTCATCTTCATCTCGTTGGTTAACAGTAGAAACGTCACTTTCTTCCTCATTGGTCAATTGGGTGTCTTCTTTACTCACAAACAGAGGCACCAACAAAGAATTGCTTCTGCTTCTGCTTCTGCTACAGCTAAATCCAAAAAACTGTACATTGGGCGAAGATAAAAGGCGCTTATGAGTAGAGGAAACTGAGCAAATTTTGCAGTGTGAAGAATACAGCGTTGGGAATATTGGCAGTTGAAGCGCCATTGGAGACTCTTTGCTATATTTACTTGCGATAAAGCATTTGCTTGCGGTTTAGAGTTGGTAACAGCAAAGGATAATAAGGCAACAAAAAATATTTAATTTGATAATTATATTTTGTAACTATAGTTATAATAGTATATATATAATTTATATAATATTTATATGATTTATAATTTTTATATAGTATTTGTATATTTTATTATACAATTCATGCATAATGTCTGTATAATTCGCTACACAGTTTGCAATATTTGTATATTTTGTCATACAATTTGATCCAGACACAATTTTTGTATAATTGTGTATAATATTTGTATAATGGCGTAAATTATATAAAACTCAAATTGTAATTATAACTACATACTTATTGAGAGTCATAATTAATTCAAACTATAAATATATCAATTAATTAATTAGTATATGTTTGCTTATTCACATAATTATTTTTTTTTTATCTATTCAACTTAAAAATAAGGCTGAAGTAGAATTAGAGAAATTTAGTGATGTTTAAAATGTTGTTAAGTTTAGAAATAACTTCTTTCAAAGTGGATTTTATTTATGGTTCATAAGTGTTTATAGAGGGAATAAAAAATACTTAGCTATGAATTATAAGAAAATATATAGGCTTAAGTTCATAGTCGCACAATAATTAGATCTCTTGTTAATCTCATATTTAGCATTGAATTATAAGAAAATTCAATTAGTTAGGAGCAATGAATTAACTAGAAATAAGTGACAAATTGCATAGCTAAGAATTTCATGAGTTTTTTTAAAAAAAAATAATTTGGGCTCATGGCACATATTATTGACCTGGATTAAAACACTAAAGGAAACCATTTGCTACAAGACACGGACGCGACCCAAGCCCAGTCCAGATAAAAGGAAGAATCCCTATTTTATAGGGTTTTCTACTCAACAACGTTTCTTCTTCCACACGATGTTTGAGTCCTTTCGGCTGAACGGCGAAAATCTCTTTTTTATGCTCTGGCTAAAAAGCATCCTCCGTTGTTATTGTTCTTCTCGTGCTATTCATGTTATCCATCATCAATGAGTTCCTTTTCTCTTGATTGCACGCACCTCTATTGCCTTCTTCTTATTCTTATTCGTTATTCCTTCTTCCACAGTAAGACGTTGGGCTCTGGATGTGCTAGTCGTAGCCGGAGGAAAATATCACAGCTTGGAGTCGATCTGTATGTCCTACATTTTTATCTCACATATGCTATACACGTCAGATTCATAAATAAGGGTTTCAACAATTAGCGTTCTTCCACAAGGTAAATTTTACAATTATTTATTATTGTAAATAATAAATCTGATGTGTTTTTTTTTTATAATTATTTTTTAGCTAATATCATTTGACACGACTAATCAAGATTTATGTCGCATAACAAAATTTAATAAAAGGATAATTGTACCCCTTATTAGAGGTTTTTCAATTAACACGATTCAAATTCGAAATATCTGATTGATGAAAATATTTATTCAACTAATTATATTTGATCCAAAATATCTAATTAAAGATGAATTGGAAATCATTAAACTTCCTCTTTTTTAGGTATTTTTCTTCCATTTTCCTTTTTGTTAGTTACAAGGACTTGTCTTTCAATGGGAGATTTGGGCATTATATTTAAGGTTTAAATTAATAGATATAGAGTTGTCAGTATGGGTTACGTTTGTTGGGTCGATTTAATCTAACTCATGTTTTGACAGGGCTAGACTAAGATTGTTTAAGTCCATTTAAAAAATAGGTTTTTTTTAGCTTGGCCTGATAACTCTGTTGATTTGTGGGACTTTTGCAATATGGGTTGTGTCAACTCGTGGGTTGGGTTGGCTCGGCTCGTGGGTCGAATTAAAAAATAATAAAAAATAAAAAATAACATAAAGTATTAAAAAGAATAAGAATCCAAACTCAAAGTTCATTTAAAAATTTTACATATTAAAATTTAGATACAAATTATGTTGTTATAATGTGCAATAGTAATACCAATATCATATAATATTGTCTTATTGCTATTTATTTTAATATTTTAAATCATAATTTAATATAAAATTAATTTTAAAAAAATATACTTTTAAAAATGTGAATTGGCCCGTAAGGCCCACAACCCACGTACTAATGGGATGCGTTAGCTATTTGCTGGCCCACAACAAAAATGAGTCAGCTTAGTCTGACCCGTCAATTCCAAAGTCTGTATGAACTAACTCGGATGGAGTGGACCAACCCGAATTGACAGCTCTAAATAGGTACATGACAATTTTAGGACATTGTTTTATAAAAAGTAAAACAATACTTGGTAAGCAACATTAACAATTGTGCTTTACAATTTTTGACATTTTTGGGAGTTTAAGGAAAAAGCTCAAATACCTATTTTTAATATCGTTATTTAATTAATATTCACTTTATAATTATTATTTTTTAAATTTATGTACTTTGAAAAAAAAAAGTCAAATAATTGTGTTTAAAGCTTGTTAATTTCAGACACTCATTGTGATGGCCAAACATCAAAAAAAAAAAAAATTCACTTGATGTTTAGTATTTATGTGACTTGCAAAGATAAAATTAAAGTTTGAATATTTTTTATTGAGGCAAATGTAAATATTAATTAAATGTTCATCGAGTTTTTGTATATATGTTTGCACCTCAGTCCATACATGTAAAAAGAAGGTAAAATTAGCTAAAGTTTTAGTCGTATATGTCTAAAAATAGTAACAAAAAAGTATTTTATTTAACTTGAAAATTGTCTAATAGTAGATATTTGTGCAATAAATAAATAAATAGGGTGAATATTATTTAAATGGGAGGATCGATATCCCATGAAATTTTTACCAAGTTTAGGGGGGACAAAATCAGTCCATTAAATTATGACCCATTAATTTTATTAATTAATTCAGTCTATTTTGATCTGTTTAATTTAACTCATTTAAAAAATACAAAGATGTGTCTTTTAAATAGACCCAGAAACTTTGTCTAAAATATTTTTAAAAAGAGTTTTTTGTAAAAAAAAAAATTTATACATATATATATATAGGTCATAAACAAGGAAAAATTATGTACTCAAACAACTTATAAAAAAAACAAACAAAAAATTAAAAATTTAGTAATAATTAGATTAGTTGAGTTATGGTCCTATTTTTAGCCTATTTTAATCTAAATAATTCTTAAGCCAATTAATAATTTGCTTATTTATAAATTCATGCTTTGAATTGACACCACTAGTTAAGTTATAATCAATTATAATTACTCAAAAAAAGAGTTCTCTTTTTTTCTTTTCACTTATAATTTAAAGTTAATGTCCTTAATTATTTTACAAAATTCAGATATTTATCTTTTTGTCCCCTTTTTGAACTAATGGATTTGGATTTAAGTCATTTGTGCTAATGATAAGATCAATGAAGAAAACAAAATCTTCAAAGTAGATCTTCTTTTATTGAAAGATCTAAATAATTCAATTTATTTGTGCTTGATTGATATATTTTTATATTATTTTGTAAAAATAATTTGATATTCGATATTTATCGGCTCACTAATTCAATTCACATATTGTGTAAGAATTACTAAGAAGAAAGCACACTTTGTTAGAAGTTTTTTTTTAATTTCTTTGAGTCTGGACTCAATCAACGCTAACGAGCTTATTCCGTGAACTCGAATCAAACATCTAATCAAGAATGAAAAAGAACAAAAATAAATAATGTAAAAATAATTATATAAAATAAAATTCTTTTCTTCTTAATTCTCTCCTTTTTTTTCAATCACTTTTGTTGGTTGTTACAAGGGATTGTTTCAAATGGAGGATTTAGATAAATGACAATATTAGAACACTGGTTCAACAACAAAACGAAAATAAAAATGCATGATGACAAACTATTACTGCTAATAAAAACAAAGTTTGACACGAAAACCATCATCCTCATGAATTGTGCGTTACAATCTCTGTCATTTTCTCTCGTGAATCATCATCATCATTATTATCCTTATTAATAAGCTTCTCTGAAGAATCATCCTCCTTCTTCTCCTCCTTCTCTTCCTTCTCTTCCTTCTTTTTTATATACATTTCATTCAAATATGAAGAAAATCCCCAAATGCATAACAAAGTCGAGACTACTTTAATCCCATCAAAATTATCCCCAAACGCTATAACCCCTCCCAAAACATTAGATGCCATTAACACTATCATGCAAACTCCTCCAGTCAATACTTGTTAGGAACACCTTCCGAGTTGTACCCATAAAACAAAATTGCCACGTCATCATGTTAAACATCACCGCTAACTAGTAAGCTTTTTCACCCAAATCAAACACTTTTTTGGCCTCTTTTTCCATCTCTGAAAAGCCACCGTCTATAATCATGCCCAACGTGGCCAAAATCTTCACTGCTAATTCCATCACCATCTGCATTTTCACAATCATAGAATAGCAAGAAACTTTTTTATATATTGTTTCCATTAACGAGAGATAAAGAGAGAACAATAATCCAACACCAATTGTCGAGAAAAATTCTATAAAATACTTTGTACTCGTCAAATCCTTTGATTTGTCATGGCTCAAACCCAAGGTCAATAGGAACAAACTAAGGGTTAGTAAAATAACACAATTGAGATTCAAGTATGTGATTTTTTGCTTGACAATAATGACAAAGTGATAAGAGTGAAGACTAACTGTGACGATAAAATAAGAGAATTCGTCGAATCGGGGAGGTAAGAATTGCCCCATGAAAATAAAAGGTTGTTGAGACCTAGGAAGAAATCAATACAAATACAGAGTAACAAAATTTTAGAAGTGAAATTTGTAAATGGTTTTCTATGAGTTGATTTAAAAACATAGAAAGGTAAGTAAATAGAGAGCAAGAGAAAAGGGAATCCAGCAGATTGGGCCCAAGTTGAAACCCATCTACTATTCCCTTTGTGATTAAAATAGAATTTCGAGAGTAGAAATGATAAAATCGAACTAACGAAAAGTAATATGCAGTTGATTCCTAGAAGAAACATGCAACATTTTTTGTTACTAGTCATGTTTGTATCTTCTTCTTGGTCATGATTTTGGATTTGAACTACTTCACCACTTCTTTTGGTGTCAATGATCATCAACTCTCTCAAATTTCCTGTCTGAACATCATGTTCTTGGGGTGATTGTTGGGATAGGAATTCCATTGAATGAGAAGAAAGAAAGGAAGGAAGGAAGAAAAAACAAGGAAAAACTGGATTTTGGTGCGGATGGATGAATGGGGGTAGGGGGCTTCTTATCGGGAAAAGATGCTTTTCGCGAGTTCATATAAGAAGGTGGACTCTAGAGTGAGGGACTATATATTTCATTTTAAATAAATGATCTAGTTTGACATGATACAGATTTTAATTTTTTTAAAAAAAAATTATGGTTCTCAAGTTATGTCAGATGTATCAAAATATGTTTTAATCTTGTGAACTTAAATATGTCACGTAGAAAGTCAAATTAAATATTGTCAAAAAAAGAAAGGGGTAAGTCTTTTTGAAATAAACTAAAAAGGAAAAGAGATCATTCTTTTTAAATTCGAGAGAGTAATTTTTTTTTTTTAAAAAAACCTTTTAAATAATTTACACCCCTTGTATTGGGTTTGGATTCTCACACCATTTTTTTGGCATATATTTTATTAAAATAACTTATGTTCATTCTTTATATATGAGTTTTTAAAGATAAACATTTCAAAATTGTTTATTCTTGTTTTTTCTAAAAGAATTTATCAATGACATGACATCTTCCTTTTAATATTTTATAAAAATAAAACTTAGTAAACATATTTAATCAATGTTTTTATTTTGTGGTTTGATAATTACTTTTCAAATTAGTTAAGAAAATTTAAACATATTTTCATTTATGCAAGCAAAATCCAAAAGCCATAAGATTTTAATTTGTGAAAAAGCTTTAAATATTTTTTCTCTTTAGTCAAAATTAACAATTAATAAACATGATTCCAAGCCACTATATATACTCTCACCAAAACCCCCTCCATTATATTCATTGATCTTTCTTCTACTTTTTTTAAAATTAAATGGAGTTTCTAGGATAGGAAGAACAAGATCAATTTGAAATTTCAAGGGATTTGATGATTCAAAATATTCAAGAAAAAACAAATAGTAGTGCTGGTGCATCCACTAACAAAAGTTACATGTTTCTTATAGCAATTAACTACATGTTATTTTTTGTTGGTTCGATTTCTTCATCCCTATTCTTGAAATTTTATTTTAACCACAAAGGGGATAATCAATAGGTTTCTATTTTATTCCAATCTGTTGGATTCCCTCTTCTATTGCTCCCTATTTACTTACCTTTCTATGTTTTTAAATCAATTCATAGAAAATCATTTACAAATTTCACTCTTAAAATCTTTTTACTCTCCGTTTGTATTGGTTTCTTATTAGGTCTCAACAACCTTTTGTTTTCTTGGGGCAATTCTTATCTCCCCATATCGACTAACTCTCTTCTGCTATCGTCACAGTTAGCATTCACGCTTATCACTTTTGTCATCATAATCAAACAAAAGATTACATTCGCGAATCTCAGTTGTGTGATTTTACTAACCCTTAGTTCGGTCCTACTGGCCTTGAATTCGAGTCATGATAAACATAACGTTTGACGAGGACAAAATATTTTATAGGATTTTTCTCGACGATTGGTGCTGAATTGTTGTTCTCTCTTTATCTCCCCTTAATGGAAAAAATATATAAAAAAGTTTATTGCTATTCTATGGTTATGGAAATGCAAATGGTGATGGAATTAGCAGCCACAATATTGGCCACGTTGGGTATGATTATGGATGGTGGCTTTTCAGAGATAGAGAAAGAGGCCAAAAATATGTTTGATTTAGGGGTAAAAGCTTATTGGTTAACTGTAATGTTTAACGTGGTGACGTGGCAATTTTGTTTTATTGGTACAGCTAGGATGGTGTTCTTGACAAGTTCGTTGACCGGGAGAATTTGCATGACGACGTTAATGGCCGTTAATGTTTTGGGAGGGGTTATAGTATATGGGGATAATTTTGGTGGAACTAAAATAGTTTCGACTTTATTATGTGTTTGAGAATTTTATTTTTATTTGTATGAAATGTATATGAAAAGGAAGGACAATGAGAAGGAGGAGGAAGGTTCTATAGACATTGATGATCAACGGTCTGTAGCATGACAAAAATCGTAAGGATGGATGAATGGGGGGGAAAGGAAGGACAATGTGAAGGAGGAGGAAGGTTCTATAGACATTGATGATCAACGGTCTGTAGCATGACAAAAATCGTAACGCATAATGGCCATAATTTGGCAACTCCTTATTTTATTTATGAATTATGAATTAATGTTCTAAGATAAATCCTTGTAATTAGATTTTTTAATAAAAGTGGATCTGCTTTAATTTGAGGATTTTGTTTTCCTCATTAATCTTATTAGACCAAAATAAAGTGTAAAAAATAATTAAGGCCATTTAGTTTAAACTTGACCTCACCTTTACTTTATAACCTATTCTCTTTTAGTAATTAAATACACTATTAAGAATGTATCCCTTAAAAAATAATAGTCAATATGAGTACTTTATATAATACTCATATTAATTGATGTGTAGTTTTGAGTCTTAGAAAATAATTTAAAGAAATAAGTAATTAATGCTGAATATAAAATTAAAAAAAATATTATCGTACTGATATGTTAAAAGCAATAAGTAAAGGTAAAATATTATTTTTGAAATAATGAACAAGTACAATAAAAATGAACTAGATTGAATATAAATATAGTTACTTGATTTGGGTATAATTAATTTATTTTTTATTTTTTGTCAATTCTGTTGGGGATCTATAACTTTTAATAATGTTGAATTTATTATTTTAAATTAGACATGTGATTTTAAATTTTGATGATTATGCCAACACAGGGCATTATCTGAAGGTTTTTTTTTAATCAATCACTAAAGTATCAAATTTAAATACTTTTTTAAATTAGACATTCAATTTTAACTTGCTAAAAAGATTTTTTTTTAAAATATGTGTATTAACTTAATTTAAATACGAGATAAAGAAAAATGGACGATTATAAAAAAAAATTAAAAATATTTAATATTTCTTTTAAAAAAAAGTATCTACGCATGTGATAGACACGTGTTGTACAAATGCAATCAACTTGCCTAGTTGAAGGTGCGATTCAATTCATATATTTGATTTTATAATAACTATTTGATATTTATCGGCTCACTAATTTAATTTATATATTTCGTAAGATTACTAAAGGAGAAAACACTCTATTAGAAGTTTTTTTGTTTCTTGGAGCCTAGACTCAACCAAAAGAGCTTGTTCTGTGAACTCGAGTCAAACATAGATCAAGAATGAAAAGGAACAAAGACAAATAACATAAAAATACTTATACAAAATAAAATTCTTTTCTTCTCAACTCTTTTTTTTTTCATTCTCTTTTTTGGTTGTTACAAGGGATTGTTTTCAAATGGAGAATTTAGATACATGACAATATTAGAACATTGGTTCAACAACAAAACTAAAATAAAAATGCATGATGACAAACTATTACTGCTAACAAAAACAAGACTTGACACTTGACACGGAAATCATCACCTCATGTATTGTGCGTTACAATCTCTGTCATTTTCTGTCGTGAATCATTATCATCATTATTATCACTATTAATCAGCTTCTCTAAAGAACCATCTTTCTTTTTCTCCTTGCACCTTTTGTGCTAATGTGATACCTTTAACTAGATAAGTTGGTGACGTTGTTTAACATGTGCTACCATGTGTGTAAATATTTTTTATTTTTTTATTTTATTTTATTCATGTCATGTCCCGGGAGGTACCCTTGGCATGGTCGGCACTCAGAAATCATTACTAGCTACCAAGCAAACCATTTCGTCTAATCACACATTCATTCAGACGGTGAGATACAACTAGCCAACATTGTTGTCATATCCATCCCATATTTTGCTAGCATGAAGGAAGAATCAACCAATCATGGATCCAAATCAATCAACCAAGTTTACATAAGGGACCAACAAAAGAATTCATCCGATTTCTGGTTCAATTCTCACCTACGTTTGATTAATTTTGTCTATTAATTTTGGAACATGGCAAAAATATTAATTTGTTAAATAATTTAAATTCCATCCACTAATTTTTATTTTTTTTAAATTCACTTTCATTTGTAGAGTTGTACAACTTTTTTTTTTCTAGTTTTGTCTATGTATCTATGAGCTATCGATCAATGTCTAATTTCCCATTACTATAATTATCAAAGTAATTATACGTAAGGATGGTGTAATTTTTGTAATTTTTACCAACAGAATCTAACTGAAATTTTATTTTAATTTTTAAGGAATGACATAAGAATGGTACAAAAATTTAATAAACTTGGAATGTTCTCAGTATGTAAAAATGAATAAACTAAAACTTTTATAAGCAAAAAAGGAAAATTATTTAATTGTTTTACATTAAGGGTAAAGCAAAAAAGGAAAATTAGTTAAATGTTTTACATTAAGGATAAAATAGGAAAGTATAATTTGACTTGTTATTGAATGAATCAACTAAGCTTCCGTTTGATTATAGATTTAAAGTTGAAATTTAAAATTTTGAGTTTTTTGAAATTATAATCTTTGAAATTTAAATTAAGTTTGAACATATATTTTACTTGAAAAAACACTTAAACTTTTATGAATGAAAATGAAATTTCTCTCCAAAACTAATAAGAAAATATGAACTTTTTTTTTTAGAATAAATTTTCAAAATTTATGACTAAATAAATATTCGAAAATAAATATTCAAAATCTGATAAAATTAAAAAAAATATTATCGTA
>DF359986.1:9134-27083 GCA_000787875.1 Solanum virginianum | reverse complement strand
TCAGATCTCGAATATGGGTTTCGAGGTGGAGATTTAAGTCTTGGATTAGTTCGAGATCTTGATTGAGTGTTGTATCCCTAGTCGGGATCGGGAATAGAGTCTTGGGTCAAGGTCGAGAGTCGGATCCTGAATCGATTAGGATATACTACCCAGGATTTATATTATGATAAACATGATCAGCTTAGTTAGAATCCAAATAGGTTAATATCGAAAATAAACAACAACAACATACCCAGTAGAATCCCACAAGTGGGGTCTGGAAAGGGTAGGATGTACGCAGACCTTACCCCTACCTCACAGAGGTCGAAAATACTATATATTATATCTGTGTGGAATATTCTTAGGCATTTTAATGCCATATATTATATATAGGATAAAATTAAAACTTATGGTTATTTTAAAGAGAAAAAGGTGACTTTACCAATCGAGAAATTGAGTAAAAAATTTTTTTGACTAGTTTACGTTAAATCGATAAATGCATATTATGTGTTTGCATTTAAATTCCCTATCATTTAACCCTAATTAATTAATATACGTTCTTACTTATGTAGTTAGTCTTATGTTAATATGATGTCACGATCCAAGACTACCCCTTAGTCATGATACGATGCATAGAAGTACAGATGATCCCAAGCTAACCTCATGGCTGGCACGACACTAAACATGATTTAAAATCATTTTAAACACTGAACTAAGTTGATTAATTGAAAAATATTGCTAGGATAAACCCCTATCTAACTTCAACGATCTGAACTGAAAGTAAAATAAGGAAAAAAATTATAAGATCGTTCTTGAAAGATGAGGAATACAACAAGTATTATGAGATTATCGGGATAGCACTAATTGTGGCCTAAGAACGTCGAAACTATATTGTCAAACAATAAAGCCAGAAAATACGTGATCAGTACTTGAAATATATTAAGTATGTAGAATGTACATGATGATTATGATAACTGAACATGTCATACTACAAAGGTATTGATTCAATGACCAAGTAAATAACATGAAAATTGATTAAGCTATATTGAATAATTGAATACTTGATCATGCAATAATTGAAAGTCCAACCGCAGGAGATACTAAAATAGACATATAATTGTGTGAGCTACTACATGAAGTTTGATGTATAATTCCCATCAAAAGAGGCCCAATATACTTTTTCAGGATATAAATTAAGATTGATATGAGTGAATGAGGATCCACTCACCTAATATCTACAAAGACGAAGGTTATGGAGATTGTTACAAAAAAATTTACGTGCGAACTCTTATCGAAATTCTTCATCTCTAATTCACTCGATGCTTAATAAAACTCCCATGAAAACATGCAATGTGAACTAAATATAAGAGTAGATTTTTGAGTTTATGATCTAATTTTCAAAAATCTGTACACTTCAATTTGATCTGTATCTAGGCCCTTTTAAAGTGTTACATACATATGATTTGGTGTCTAAACCATCTAACAAAAGAATTCAAATATTAAAAAGGAAAAAAAAGTTGTTAAAAGTATATATATATATATATATATACACACACACACTTCTGTAGCATACCACAAATATAATACTTGGAAGGCAATCTAGTCTAGAGACTTGACTAGAAATTGAAAGTCGTAATTAATTTTGGAAAGTGGAAAAAATTTTAATTTATAAAGAATTTAAATTCTATTGGCCAATAAATATTTTTGTGTCAATAAAAGAAAAGATTATTCCTAGTAAATATCTCTTTTGTTATGGTCAATCAGAGATTATTTTGAATTGTAATTTCTTTGAGTCAAAAATTAAAAATTTTAATATCCAATCTGAGCTGTCCGAACAACTTTCCTTAAATTAAGAGAACAAAATCCATAGACTGGATATTAGTTCTTTAATTTTGTTAAAATATTTAAATATTTGTTTTGACCATTAATAAATGATAGATATATGTAATCTAATGATAGTTTGAAATAAAAGAGCTTTTTTATAGCCAAGTCCTCTATATATACACACTCATCAAATAAACCATTCATCCCCCACAACAAAACCAAAATAATTCCATTGATTTTTTTTTCTTTTGATTCAATGGAGTTCTTAGATCAAGATCATGATCAATCTGAAATTTCAAGAGAGTTGATGATCCCAAAAGAAACAAACAGTGTTGTTAGTGGTGATGCAACCACTAACAATGTGTTTCTTCTGGTGATTAACTACATGTTACTTTTCGTTGGTTCAGTTTCATCATCCTTGCTCTCGAAATTTTATTTTATTCACAAAGGGGATAGTAGATGGATTTCTACCTTGGTCCAATCTGTTGGATTCCCTCTTCTCTTGTTCCCTATTTACATACCATTTTATGTCTTTAAATCCACTCATAGAAAACCATTTACAAATTTCACCCCTAAAATCTTGTTACACTCTATTTGTATTGGTTTCTTATTAGGTCTCAACAACCTTTTGTTTTCTTGGGGCACTTCTTATCTCCCTGTTTCAACGAATGCTCTTGTTTTATCGTCACAATTAATCTTTGTTCTTATCACTTCTATCATTATAGTGGGACAAAAAGTCACATTCACGAACCTTAGTTGTGTTATTTTACTAACCCTAAGTTCGATCCTACTAGCCTTGGGTTCGAGCAATGACAAACCGAAGGATTTGACGAGAACAGAGTATTTTATAGGATTTTTATCGTCGATTGGTGCTGGAGTATTATTCTCTCTTTACCTCCCATTTATGGAAAAAATTTATAAAAATATTTCTTGCTATTCTATGGTTGTGGAAATGCAGATGGTGATGGAATTAGCAGCGACGATTTTGGCCACGATGGGTATGATTATAGACGGTGGCTTTTCAGAGATAGAAAAAGAGGCCAAAAATGTGTTTGATTTGGGTGAAAAAGCTTACTGGTTAACCATGATGTTTAACGTGGTGACGTGGCAGTTTTGTTTTTTGGGTACAGCTGGGATGGTGTTCTTAACAAGTTCATTGACCGGGGGAATTTGTATGACGGCGTTAATGGCCGTTAATGTTTTGGGAGGGGTTATAGTGTATGGGGATAATTTTGGTAAGACTAAAGTAGTTTCAACTTTATTATGTGTTTGCGGATTTTCTTCGCATTTGTATGGATTGTATTTGAAGAAGGAGTTCGAGAAGAAAAAGCGAGACGATTCTATAGAGATTGATGAACAACAATTTGTAGCATGACACAGATCGTAACGCATGATTAAATTTGACAAGTCTTTGTATTATTTGTTTTCAATGGTAGTAATATATTGTTGTCATCATGTCTTTTGTTTATGTGTCAATGTTCTAATGTTGTCATGTACCTAAATCTTCATTTGATAATTCCCTTGTAACTAGCAAAAAGGGAAATTTGGGGAAAAAGGTTGAAAAGAAAAGGACATTTTATTCTACATCTGTCTTTTTTACATTAATTATATGGTTTTGTTTTGTTTATGATATGATTCTTGACCCAATTGAGGACGTGGATGCAATTCAACCCTAAGCTATTTTCTTGTTTTAGGTTTGGAAATTTCACTATATGCATCGCAAGTCATGATCAATCTTATCGAGTGAGAAATTACATTTGCTAATATAGCTTTCTACAATCTCGCACCTTAGAAAAGTACAAATGACAAGTTGAATGGTATGTTAACATACATTGACCGGTAGTTAAGTTAAATTAACACTCTCTTCTTCATCGATCATAATTATAAGAGAGCTAATTATCTACTATTTATGTCATGCTTGGTGAGTGAATATAAGAGAGATTATATATCATTAGCCTTAATACGAATCTATCAGTAATCTAATCGCGTTTGGAAATTAAATTCACCATTAATAATGTATTTGGTATATATATATATATATATATAACCCCTTTAGCTTGCCTCAAAATTTCATTTCACACGTCAATTAAGCTTTTTTCCCTTTTACCCCTCGAACTCTATTTTTCATATACCATTTAAAGCTAAAAAGTTCTCTAAGTGTTCCTTTAGATAAATATTAAAAGAGTAAAAAAAATCAATTAAATTGCCATGTGTTCAGCAACGGAGCTAGCCTTGGGTTAGGGGTCTGGGTTCATCCGACCCCCTTCGCTAAAAAATTATATTATTTTTATATGATTAAAATAATTTTTTATGTATATATAGTAGATATCGAACTCTCTTCTACTAATTCGTATGTTTACCTTTTTAGATTTTGAACCCCCTTAATAAAAGTCTTAGCTCCGCCACTACATTGTTTTGTTTTCTCTAAGTCATTTAAATTTACTTGACATTGTTGTATTAACTTATCATCTTTAAACAATATAAGAATATATTGTATTTTAAAAGGTGAATAATTTTATTGCTTTGCCTAGTCAGCATTATATTTATATTTATATTTAGATAGAAGTAACTTAGAGGTGCAGATTGATTCAATAGTATTAATAAAATGTGATAAATAAAGCTGGAAATTATTTGCTAATAACTTAAAATAAATATAATAAAATTAGTGATGTCGATTGTCATTTAAACTCATTAAGGAATATGTCGTTCTAAATGATTTGAAATAATTTAATTGTAGATAATTTATTAATAAAGTTCAAAAAGTATTTAGATTTTTTTTACGTCTTTGTGGAGCATTTTTTCTTTTGATTTTGATAGAGGTGTAGAATCACTTATGTTCTATTTAATAAATTCAATTAAAAGTTTTTTTAATTATATTGTAGTGTATACAGTATATTAACTTAATTGTTTTATAATATGTGCTACCATTTTATTTATTTCCATGAAATTATTTTAAAGTAGTGTTGTATACCTCTTTTTTCGATTATTTTGCAAAGCATGACACACCAATCATTATTTACCATGTGTCATATTAATTTTAAAATCTTTTTAAAAAAATCAGTGAACAAAAGACTAATTTGAATCTGATTTCATTGAGGATGGAGGGGAAATAAGTCTATTTAGGGCTTATTTGTTTTCGTTAGGATTTAGACTTCTGAATTTGAAGATTTAAACAGCATAATTAAAATTGTTGAGAAAAATTATTTGTTTTTCAACAACTGAATATACATAATTTATTTGTATGTATATAAAATACAATTCTAACTAAATTAATTAAATATTAAAAATAATAAAAATCACTATTTGCTTTATAAAATGAAACTCCTAGGCTTGCTAGTGATTGATGGTGAAGATAGTTTGTATTGTTAGTGGCTAGCGATGATAGTGGTGATAATTGTGAGGATAGAATTAGTTGGTGCTGTGATGGCTGTCACAATAGTGGTAATTTACAGTGGTGTTGATGATTGTAATAGTGAAGTTGATTGATGTTAGTAATTGGTGGAGGCTGAAAAATATGTGGTGGTTGATGATGTGTTTGTGGTAATTGATGGCGATGCTAATTATAATGATGGAGGTGATAGTAATAGAGATTGACCACAGTGATGGTAATGACTGTTAATAATGGTGGAGGTAGAGGCAAAAGCAGAGATAATAATGGTGATGATCGAAAAATGTATGGAGTGTAAGTTAAGGAAGAACTTTATGTATTTTCTATGTTTGAATACTATACTCAAGGCTAGTTTTATATGCTTGGTATTTTTTTAACTAAATGTGACATGAAAGTTTTACTTTTTTAATCTCAAATTATTTGTGGTGATCTCTAAATATGATTATCTTAAGAAAATAATTACCATAAATATAGGTATTTTACTACACATCTTTAGTAATTGATGTTTAGCATTTGATCTTTAAAAATAATTTGAAGCATACTAGTATTTAATGTTAAGAGTAAAATATTAAAAAATAATTTTCTCTTTTGAACAAATAATCTCTCCTTTCAATAATAATTGTTCACTATTAATTTGGAACATGAATTAAAAAGCAATAAATGCTAGAAGTAATATTATCAAATTGAATATAATAAATATAATATCTTGAAAAATATAATAGGGAAATGACTATAATTAATACTAAGGGTAAGTTAGGAGCTTAATTAGTTTAAAATTATTTCTTGATTTTATAAAGTGAACAAATCTTGTTTGACATCTATTTTTAGTATAATAAACAAATAAGAATGGACGGAGGGAGTAAAAATAAAAATATATTTTAAGAATAAATGACAAATAAAAATTAACATAGAAAGCATAGTTTTCTTGATATATCAAATGTGACAAATAAAACAGAAAATCTATTTTAAGAATAAGTGATAACAACAACAACAATAACAACAATAACATACCCAGTGAAATCTCACAAGTAGGGTCGCAGACCTTACCACTACTTAAGTAGAGAGGCTGTTTCCTGGGAACCCTCATCTCAAAACTCATACGCAGAAAGGATTAGATATGACCAAAAGTAAAGAAAGCACATGACAAGACGAAAATAAGTGATAAATAAAGTAAATCACGAGTATAATTTATTTCTTTTTTTCCTTCAAACGAGACCCGGCGTGGTTATTTGAGCCCGGTGCATCTCCCAACTCGCCACGTGTCCAGTTGGCACAAGTCCAGTTAAAAAAATGTACCCCATTACTCAGACCAATTGTCTTCAAGGCCCTTTTTTCCAAGATAGACTCCTCAATTTCAAGTTATAATTCAAGATTTCAACACAAAATTGATAGTTATACGAGAAAGATAGAGAATATCTTTTTGTTATAATTTTTGGTCCACTAGCATGATCATGCAATTTCTTCCGACCCCATTAATAGAATTACATGAATATATTTGTTATCATTATCGTTACAACATATTCATAGTCATGGTGTGTTGGTCTCTATACAAGAGAAGTAGCAAGGTTTGTCTATAGGGAAGATGGTGATTTCTTCGCCAATATCTTTTAGCTTTCCTTTTTAGTGCTACTTATTCCGTCCACGTCCGATCAAAGTAGTTAATGTAAATGATTATTAGAATGATCTTTTTTCTTTCTTCTTTCATTCAAACGCGATGTTGTTTGCTTGAAAGGGCATAAATCTTGGTCAATATTGTGAGTGCTAATCTTATAATAATTTTATTATATCCTTATTGTCATTTGATTCGAGCATGTTGTTCCTTCATTCGTCTATTCTAGTCTTTGTGATTCTCTTTATCACTGTTCATTCCCTCTCAAATGAACCTTCTTGTGGTGAGAAATGTGGGAATTTTCACATACCATTTCCGTTCTACATGAACCAAGCTATATGTAATTCCTCACTCTCAGATGATTTTCGCGTTTCGTGCATCAACTCAAGTTCACCTTTCCTCAACATTGGTTCTCAAAGCTATCGAATTCTGCATTTCTTCTCCGATGGTGTGCTTGTGGACTTCCCAAACACAACTTATTGTCGTCAGTACAACGACTTAAAGTCGTTTGGATTCAATGGAAACGACTACTTTGGCATATCTCGAGATAATATCTTGGGATTGTATGATTGTGAGGATTCATCATTGTGCAAACCAGATTGCGAGAAAAACATAATGCCTCGTTGTGAGGGATCCCTGGGTAGAAACAGCTACCCTTCGTGTTGCTATCCGTTATCTGATAGGAGTGTTTGGAATGTGGATCAGAGAGATGGTTTCTCTGTTTTTTCACAGTTTGGATGCAGGGGATTCTCGTCTTGGGTTGTTATATCTGGCGATCTAATAGGAAAACGCGGTGTTAAGTTGGAATGGGCTGTTCCAAGAAATTCAACCACTGCTACCTGTGCTGCCAATGCAGATATCATCAATGCCACAACTGTTGGTTCTGGTATTAGATGCGAATGTCGAGATGGATATGTAGGTGATGGTTTTGCTGTTGGAGTAGGGTGCCTCAAATGTGAGTTCATTTAACTATCCTTATTATTAGTCACTCTTTCCTTCCCTGTCTTTCATATTTAGTTTATTCTGCTTATGGGTTTTTGAGACGAGTTTTCTCAGGAAACAACCTCTCTACCTCTGTGAGGTAGTGGTAAGGTCTGCGTTCATTCTACCCTCCCCAAACCCCACTTGTGGGATTCCACTGGATATGTTGTTATACGTCGATTATAAACAGTTATGTGTTATCGTAGGTCATCTTAACTTAGTAATAACAGAATATGAGTTCTTTGACAGCTTGCATCAAAGAAGGAAAGGAAGCATATGGCAAAGCATGTTACTCAACTAGTCATGGCAGAAGGAAAACAGAAATTCTTGCTGGTCTGTACTTTGTACTAGTTACTGTAATTTCGATTAACTTCGCCACGTTTTTAACTCCAACTTCGAGAGTGCACATTTAGACACCTCA
The DNA here is from genome assembly GCA_000787875.1 of Solanum virginianum. NCBI lineage: Eukaryota > Viridiplantae > Streptophyta > Magnoliopsida > Solanales > Solanaceae > Solanum > Solanum virginianum. Next base: position 18,881 of record DF359986.1, on the reverse strand, counting down.
ACTTGCTATCTACTGGCAACTGAAACACTAGAAAACTCACTCTACTCATGGAGGTGTCTAGATGTGCATACTCAAAGTTGGAGTGCTTGCTCATTAGTTGAGGACAAGTTTGAGTGTCTGTTCATGTATTAAGTCGTAACTTTTTACGTTGTTGGAGTATATATGTTAAATCTTTCTTCTAATACTGGAGAAGAGTGACTCATAGCAATTGTGTGTACATATATCCCACAGGAGTTCTCACTTCAGCACTCACCATTACCTCCTTGACAGCACTTTTCTGTGTTTTAAGACGCCCTATGAAGACAGACATATTCGATCATCCTAGTATGACGAGGAGTCAGGGTAACGTCTCGTTACAGAAACCTTGTCCAGTCCGAATGTTTACTTACCATGAGCTAGAACAGGCCACAAAAGGTTTCCAAAAAGAGCAAATACTTATTGATCATGGTGGTGGCAAAGGTACATTGTATTCTGGAACTCTGATGGATGGATCAAGGATAGCTGTACACAGACTGCATTGTGACAGTGAAAGAGAACTCGTCGAGGTGTTGTCTCGAGTGGAGGCATTACATGCTGTTTCACACAAGAATGTTCCTAACATCCTCGGATGGTCTGTTGATTCTGGATACACTCCATTAGTTGTATACGAGAATCCTGTTAATGGAACGCTCGGAGAACATCTGTTTCAAGCTAAAGATGAGACCAGACGAGGCCTCGATTGGCATCGCAGAACAAACATCATTGCTGAAACAGCAAATGTTCTAGCATTCCTGCAATCTGAGGTTTATCCCCCCATCATACATCATGAACTCAATGCTCATTCCATCTTCCTAGATGAGGACTTGACTGTAAAGCTCTTTGGTCTCGAGCTCCCCACGAATGCAAACACCGATAACAGAAAGCATAGTGATGTCTACAACTTTGGGCTGGTTCTGTTGGAGGTTATTACAGGTAGCAGCTTAGACCATGTTCCATCAAAGACAGCTTTACAGAAGATAACAAGTGGGAAGCTAGAAGAGATAGTCGATCAACGTCTGTACTATCACGAGCAGCCTATTTTTCGCAGAGAACAGATAGAGATAGTTGCAGACCTTGCAACAAGATGTATAATATTTGGTTCCCAAAATGGGAAATTTCACATTGGAGATGTTTCAAGAGAACTTATTCACATAACAAAAGATGGAATTGATGGTAGAAATAGGAGATGTCCATCAACTCATAATCTTGAAGAGACCTTTTCTAATTCAAGCCTTCTGCAGATGATATCTATGTCTCCTGATTCAATACATGTACCTGCAGCAAGAGGGTTCTCTTAAGCTATGTTAGCTTATGACGACTCTTCAAAAATGTCAACAGGCAAGTGTCAAATCCTCGCATTAGAAAAATACATGCTGTAATTATGTCCAGTAATGACTTGATGCTTTTATTTCAATAAAACTTCTCAAATCACATTGAGCAATAAGTCTTCTTTTATTGCCAGTAGGACAATATACAGCACTTTGTATTTTGATAATTACTCCCTCCCGTTTCAAAATAAGTGGTTTTTAGCTTGGGCATGCTTCAACATTATTAATGTCTTCTTAATCGCTTATGAGGCTTGATTCTTTAGACAAGAGTTTCCCGTTTATACCTCAGGTCCGCGTATAATTTACCTTCCCCAGACCTCACTCGTAAGATTCCACTAGGTAAGTTAATGTTGTTTAATCGCCTTACTATATTTATAGACATAGGTGCAAATCTAAATTTACAGACAATGAAAGGATTGGAAAGAAATGTGCAAATCTAAAAGGTGTCTTTTCTTAGAAACTTTTGAGTACAAAGATGTAAGGGACACAGCCCAGAAAGACAGAAACATAAAGAGAAAAAGCGCGACGATAACAGAAGACAGGAGCTGCAGAAGGTTTTTATGAGTAGAGTCTATTTAAGAGTTCCAAAAGAAGAGCTGCTGCGGAATCCTTGGCTTTCTTTACGCTCGGCATAGGTTCCCCGATACATTCATCTGTAAATCCTTTGTCTGAAATATTCACGCGTACACCATATGTAAACCTCTTTGCATGTGCTGGACCACCCTCATGCACACATCTGAAAAGAAAGGACCAAATTATTGATTCAGTACACAATTCACAGTCGGGGGACGTTCACCAGCAATGTAACAAGAAGTGTAAACTCTTCCTTACCGATACAGTGGCATAGGCCAATTTTTCCGCAAGCATATATCATTCAGTGTCTGCCTAGTAAAACTTGGGTTGCCATTCTTCTTTTTCTTCCCCTCATCAGCCTTCTTAGCTTCAGCTTCCTCTCTCTCTTTCAACACAACGAGGGCATTCCTGGCAGCCAACTTCTGCGCCATTTTCTTCTGAGGATTCTGCGCCATTCCAACCTGAAGACCATCCACATATACTTCGACAGTAGCTATATTCCCACTTCGAGTTGCTTTGTACTCTAAGCCTTGAGCTTGTTGTTGACAACGTTCTTGCAATTCTCGAACTGGATGCATTGGAAGTGTTTCTGGTGTAACCATTGGATGCAACAGTGGTTGAAAAACCTGAGAAAATTCACAAATCAAGTCCGCCAACGTTCCAACTCAAATTCATTTGTCAATAACTGAATTGCTGGATATAGCACCGAGGTAAATTATATTACAAGGCACTTGATACTAACCTCCCATACAGCTTTAGTATTACACCCACTGTCTAGAAAAATAGCCCCAGCAATTGATTCAACAATATCACCGAGAACTTTAGGAGCTTTGCAATCCCCCAAACCAAAGGAGTTGAAACCTGGTTTTGATAGTTCATTTTTAACCTCACTCACGAAGTCACGAATCTGGAAAAGATGTAAGGTAAAGAAGGCATTGGTAAATATTCTGTCGCTGGGAGAAAGCACAATACTGACTAAAAAATGAATATGCAAAGTGGAAGCATAATTAAAGAACCTGTTTTTCTAGTGCACTGGATCCATGACGAAGGTGTAAATGAAGACTGTGTTTAACAGCAACACGTGCAAAATTTTCATTGTTGACAGCTGCAGCTCGCAAGTCGGTCAATCGGCCTGGGGGAAGATCTGTGTATGTAAAGAACAAGTGCCTTGTGATGAGATGATCTAATACCGCATCACCCACAAACTCCAGTCTTTGATAACAGGAGACCCCAGAAGACGGGCGTGAAGCATGGGTAATTGCTTCTATCAGTAGGCCTTTATCATTAAAGCTGATGTTCAAAGCACCTTGTAATGCATCAAAGTCAACACTCCTGAGTACATTCTCGGGAATGCTACAAGACCTAATAGAGCATTCAGTCTCTTTGAAATTGAAATCAACCTCAACCCCAATCCATTTCATGAAGTGGTTTGCAGCATTCTTTCCACCCTCAACATAATACACTCCAATCAGTGCTTCCACGACATCAGCCATAGTCTTGCTAGAGAGCACACGATACGACCCTGAATCATTATCAAGCTCACCTTCTTCAGTTTCATCATCTTCAAACTCATCACCAGCTAGAGCCTTTACTGCTGCAGTACCATTTTCTGTTGTTTCATGATCAAATATGGATGTTTCATCCTCACTGGGATCCTCATCATAGATAGGCAACACACCAGGAGCAGCCCATCTTGATGGAGAAAATCGATCTGCTTGTATGTATGATTGGAGTTCCTTACTCAAGGCATTTTGGTACAGCACCATGTTGCTTACCATTTGTTGTCTCATCCTGGTGAGTTGGCCTTCATGTTTCTTGGGATACTTAAGGAAAAGATACCGACTGACAACCCATTTCAGATATGCATCTCCAAGAAGTTCTGCTCTTTCATAGCAGAAAGTCTCCTGGCAAGAAGCGGCGGTCAATGCTTCCAAGATCTGTAAAACAAAAATGACTTAGGCATCAAGTAATACTGCAAGAAAAACTCCAAAAAATAATCAGAGGTTTATTTTACCTTCAGTGCTGGGACAGGATAACCAATCATTTCCTTAAGCTGAACAGCAAGCAGCATGCTCTCTATCCTCCTCATGATCGAGGGCAATCTCTGAGCACCCCGAACAAGAGATCCAGGAAGTGGATGTAAAACACAAAGCTCAGGAGGGAGGAAAACATAATATGTTTTGTCAGTTGCCTCTTCAAGTCCACCCTCGTGTTCTACAAAAAGTTCCAAACTTACACTCTTAAGGCATGAGAAGAGACGAGCTCAGTCTTTAAAGGAAAAAAAAAAAGAATGCCAAGTATAAGCAGACCTTCTGAATGTTCAAATCGTGGTGAAAGAAGGTTTTTGCAATATGAAACACCGCGCCCTCTTATTAGAGGCTGCTTTTTGTAGACCAAATCAACTCCATACCTGCATACAAATTGGACTGGATAGCCAATTGCACCAAGGTTATACTTGAAAACAATTTAACCTTCCACATGAGAAGCCTTTTGTTATTCAAGTACAACCCAGGTGCACTGGAACCACCCAATCCTCACAAATAATTAAGCATTTGTTAGCAGCAGAAATCAAGAAACCACGATTCAAACTTCAAGGACGTGGAAATAGAGGATACACTATGATATTAGTGGAAACATACTGAAAAAGAGGAAAACTAAGATATTAGTGGAAACATACTTTTGCTTATAATATGCAGCATAACTGCTGTACTCAAGAGGACCTAGGTAACCTTCTTTCCTTGGAAATGAATTTTCCGCAGTCATATCACTACGAATGCAATCAACATAAAATCTCTTTCCAGAGTGAGCTGCAGTAACAATTCTTCCTACAATATCTTCGGCTCTAAGAGAACAATCAGCCATCATTATCTTGTCTTTATTCAAATCTTCAACCACATCAAGGCTACTCCGGTTAGGGACCAATCCAGATGCTTGGACCAGATCATAGTGTGCAATAGCACCTCTAACACCATATGTAGGATGAGACTTCAGTCCAATGGCCATGCCATGTCGCAATTTCGCAAAGCCATATTCCCTTCGGTCTCCACCAAGAGCACGCTCATTGGTACCAAGATATACATCTGGGCGAGCTCTCTGAAGAGGATTGCTCCACACATCAGTTTCAGTAATTTTTTTAATATGATCCCAGTTGATATCTTTTATAGGATCTCCAGATTCATCACCAGTAACAGGGGCAAATAGATATGCCTTTGCAGGGTCCCATGGAGTGGTGGATGGTTCAACATCAACATCCAAAACAATGCTCATCATTCTTACATGAAAGCTCTTAAGGGATGCCAACTGCCAGTAAGCAGAAATTAGAATTTTGTTCGAGGTAGTTAAATGCTAAGCTTAACAATAGTTCATTAGAACTTAAACAATGAAAGGAAACTCAACTTGAGACTCTGTAACATCTATTGGCCCTCTGAAGACAAGAGTCACCTTTGTTACTACAGTTCGAGCAATAAATAAATCCATCGACATCGATAATACCTGTACCCAATAAAGGATCAAAATAATTATAGAGGAAACATTAACAGAATTCACATTAGATAAAATAGATGTTTAAGATAGGAAAAGCAAAAGAAAAGAAAAAACCTCTGCATCCAGCTCATTGCCAAACAGTATTGCGAACTCTGACACATCAGTTAAGAATGGGTCCTTCGCGGGGCCAATATTCACACATTTAATAGCATACATATAAAGGTGAACGAACTTTGAGCTGACACATGAATCCTTTCCCGACAAAATCCAATCACCCTTCAGGAAAAAAAAAATGAGTTGCCCATGAGTGTGTTGAGATTATTGAAAGACAGATATTAAACGGAAGTTTGTTCTCCAATGGTGAGAAAAATGTATAAAAACTATTCCATTTTCACAAAATACTATGGATTAGATCTTTATTTATCAAAACGAAAAAACATAGTAGGTAGCCCAGTGCACAATGCATCCTGTTTTAGCAGGGTCCTTGTATAGATTAGATTTTCTTTATAATAGTTGTATCCTGGCCACTGTGGGCGCCATCTCAACTATTTCGTTGGGTACCCGCTACCTCCCAATAGCACAGATATAGGGTAACCACCAAGTTTAGGCAAATGCGAAGAAATACCTCGGTGTCTCTACAAGGATTTAGACCCTAATCTCCGATGTTTGACTAGTAGGCCACACCCTTGGATGCAATAAATAGATTAAATCTTATAGAAAACATAAGATTAGATATAATTAGGACTTCCTACATAATTCAAGCAAGGAAAATTTTAATGACCAAAATTATAATTGTAATCAAAGTTGTAAATATTAGGGAAATAATGAAATAATGAACAAAATTATAATTGTAATCAAAGTTGTAAATATTAGGGAAATAATGAAATAACTATGTCTAGTGTGAAATCTGTTTTTAAAGGATAAAAAAAGCCAATGACATTTTGCTAAGGTGCTTCATGCTTCTAAATATTTATAGATTTTCTGATTATTGACCAAACAAGTTTGTCATTTGGTTGGAAACCTGAAGAACTAAAAAAAGTGGTTTTCCAACCAAAAGCCTCAAGTTCTGAAATATAATTGAGCTTGAGACCATCAGGCAGCAAATACTTCAACTTTTTGGGGTTTACTTTCCGCTATGCCAGACGACTTCTCTCATTTGATAATTCGATTTGTCAAACAAGAAAAGCGTACAGCAAAATAATTAATAATGAATACCTCATCAAGAAAAATAACAAATAAAGAATAAAAAAACAGAGAAGGATTAAAGCACTAACCCTCAGAATATCAGCTACACCTTCAGGATAAAATTCCCTGTGCCTGGAAGTTCCGGGAATTGGATCACCTTCATCATCATGTTCAACTTTCTCCGAATCCACCCCACTTCCCTTGTCAGGTAAGAGCATGTCCGTAAATGCCCCCATCTGGTGGAGCTTCTTGCAAGCTTCCAAGCAAGCAGCCTGAATCAAAACTACTTTCAATACTAGCTTAAATCAAGATTGGTAACTGAAAACAAAAGGAAACGCAGACCTGCTGGGCAAGGCGCATTGAACTGCATACAGGGCCCTCAAGTGTCTCAAACGGTGCATTGCAGGGCAGTTGAAGACTGCATGAATATTCAGTTGGGCAACCTGGCTTCTCGTGACTTTGCATAATAAACTCAGGGCGGAGAATTGAGTACCTGGAATGAGAGAGAAAACCTGTTAAACCAATCACTAAAATAAATTTCTAACTAGGTGTATATATGTAATTCCACCTGTCACTTGGTAATTGGGAGCAATAGAAGTGGATCAGCCCAACAGCAGAATTTAAGCTCACAACAGCTCCAGTGGACTCCACCTGATAAACTGAATCTGTTGGTGCCTCCCCAGAGATCAACTTGGAGGCATCTTTGAGATGACTAATATCAGTCCGCTCAATTGCTTCTTTCCGCAATGTTTCTTCACTGTTTCTGGCATTCCTCAGAAATGCTTCATGTGATGAATTATTTCTAAACAATGATTTATTAAAACACTTTAGAATCCATATAGTGCACAAGGAGGACTATACATGCTGGAATACATAAAGATGCAGATACCTCTCAACCATCAAAATATAATCTGATCCAGGCTTACGGGCACGGCCCCTAGACTGGATATACGCCAAAATAGTTTTGGCCAGGTCAAACCGAATGACAACGTTGCATTGCCGGATGTCAAGTCCTTCCTCAGCAACACTAGTGGCGACTAACAAATTAATCTGACAAAAACATGCAAATAATTAGGAGAAAATACAATTATCAACTATACACAAGCTGCTTTTGGCACACAGCCAAAGATTCTAAAACAAAAGATTTCTAGAGTTTCAGTTGTGCATAGAGCTGAGCACATGAAATGAGGAATTCTCAACAGTAAGATGCAGTAATTAGAGCATAATTTAAATAATATTTGGCCATCGAGAGATAACTAAAGTTACTTCATCATAGGTATTAGTACTCTGTTTCAAAATTCCAACAGAATAAGTTGCAGCACATAATTCAAATTATATCTTGTTTTACAGTATCTAATCTACTTGGAGACTATTTGGATGAGCTTATAACTTATGGTGTTTGGCTATTTAATATTTTGGCTTAAAGAAACAAGTGTTTAAAGCATTTTTTTTCTTACCCCAAACTCTATAGAAGTGCTTAAAAGCTATTTGGCTTAAAAGCAGCTAAAATACATCAATCCAAACAGCTCTTACAACACGAAGAAGAAACATAAAACAAAACAAACTTTATATTTAAAATTCAACGATTCATTTTCAGCAAAGAACTCAGGAGCAGAAAGGCAGGCAGTAAAGTATTTAAGTAGCCATGTAACATATAAGAGTTTGACTCCAACTTGTAAATGCATAAATAAGTCAATGCTACTAATCTAATATATCAGATAATTCAAACAATCTACCGCCAATACAAAACAGAGCAAGAACTCTAAATGTCATTGTTAGGTCACTGATGTAAAAACTAATAACAAAGAAATTGAGTCCATTGCTTGGTACTGAGACATACACGACCGTTTCGAAATTTGGCTATTGTGTCCTGCATTTGGCCTGTTCGCATTTCTTGACTATTGTTATGCCCGATTAAACTTGATGAATTGATAAAACTTAGCGAAGGAAGCTCCTCAAAAACCTGCATGCTTAACAAACTTGTTATATCATAGTGCTACGACAATTCTATCCTAATAAGAAAATGAAAACACAGCAACAATGCACCTTTGGAAGAACCAATGCAGTCACAACGCGTTCAACAAATATTATAGCACGAAAATCCTCAGTATGCTGATACTTGAGAAGAATCTTAATTAATGATTGAACTTTAGGTGTCACTTTCCCATCAGCCACCGCAGCTCCTAGAATCACATCTACATGCTCTCCAACAGATACAACTGCAATAGACACCTCCAATTATGTCAAAGATCCCAATTACATTCTTGGTAAAAGGCTTAAACGTGAGAAGCATAGACTTCAGACGAAATTCAAGGAATAAAAGCTCATCACAAAAGGACATTGGCCAATATCTCATTTTCAGGAAAAAAAAATAGTAATGTAACTTTTTTTTTGATAACCATGGTGTCCAGGCCAACTTGCGTGCAGCTCCATTAATTGGATGGAATACCTTTCACCTCCCACCAGCAACAAGTACCAAGTACCAGGTAACTTTGGCCATCAAGGCTATGAGAGGACTTGTTTGGACCCACTTGATAAAGAAGTTCATTCTTTTACTAGGAGAGAGGAAATGAAAAGGACAGGTGAAACTCTCACCATCACACATTTAATTATTATAGGTAATAATAAGAGTAATTCCAATACTTGCATATATTTATCTGATGCGTCCAAAGTCTTCCTTTATATCTTAAACTACGTATCCAGACCTTTGTATTTTCTATCCTCTTCCATCTTTACTTGATCATCTAAATCACATGACTTTAAAACTTGACATCTTTTAACTTCCATCTCAAAGGAAACTCCAAATATTTCAGAAGATGGGCCATCCTGCAACTCCCATTGATATTAATTTTTCTTTCTTTGTGGTGGTGTGTAGTCAAAAGTCCAATTGGAACACATAAAAATCTGACTAAGAACCAAACAGACATTCTACACATTCACAAAATTCAATGGATGAGTTTTAAACAATTTTTGAAATATGAACATATAATTAAACTGACTGTAATAGGTGCTTACCATGACTTTCAAGAAGCTCGCCCTCCTCCATTTCATCAGGCCTATCACTACTCGGATTGTCACCTTTATCCATCTCACCATTCAAGTTACTTTGTGCAACAGCTCCCTCCGATAACTGACATTGCAAGAGTGGACTCCACCTGAT